>SRSE01000006.1:0-145609 GCA_005024645.1 Planiliza haematocheilus
ACACAAACTTGCCTTGTTGCATTTCATCCGTTTGAAGTTTGTGTCACTTCGCTAACATGTGACACAAACTTGCTTTAATGCAGTTAATCCCATTGAAGTTTGTGTCACCATGGCAACATGTGTGTGAAGTCAGTCAACTTAATGACAAGGTAAGATCTTCATTGAGATTGGTTTGCCTTTGATGTCATTCACCACTACGAAGATACTGGGACAGTTTCATAGTTACATGGGAGCAGGCTCTAAATTACTTTTAACTAGGTAACATCTTCCAAGTCAATATATTGCCTTGCTGCAGTTCATCCCTTTGAAGTTTGTGTCACCATGGCAACATGTGTGTTAAGCCAAGTCAACTTAATGACAAGGTAAGATCTTCAAGGACATTGGTTTGCCTTTGATGTCATATTGACTTCCTGCAGTTCATCCCCTTGAAGTTTGTGTCACTTTGGTAACATGTGACACAAACTTGCTTTGTTGCAGTTCATCCCTTTGAAGTTTTTCTCACCATGGCAACATGTGTGTGAAGGCAAGTCAACTTCATGACAAGGTAAGATCTTCAAGGACATTGGTTTGCCTTTGATGTCATATTGCCTTGCTGCAGTTCATCCCTTTGAAGTTGTGTCACCATGGCAACATGTGTGTGAAGGCAAGTGAACTTCAAAATGAGGTAAGATCTTCATTGCCTTGCTGCAGTTCATCCCTTTGAAGTTTGTGTCACCATGGCAACATGTGTGTGAAGGCAAGTCAACTTTATGACAAGGTAAGATCTTCATTGAGACTGGTTTGCCTTTGATATCATTCACCAAAACGAAGATAGCCGTACAGTTTCATATTTACATGTGAGCAGACTCTAAATGACTTCAACCTAGGAAACATCTTCCAAGTCAATATATTGCCTTGCTGCAGTTCATCCCTTTGAAGTTTGTGTCACCATGGCAACATGTGTGTGAAGGCAAGTCAACTTCCTGGCGAGTTAGGATCTTCAAAGAGATTGGTTTGCCTTTGATGTCATATTGCCTTGCTGCAGTTCATCGCTTTGACGTTTGTGTCACCATGGCAACATGTGTGTGAAGGCAAGTCAACTTCATGACGAGGTAAGATCTTCATTGCCTTGCTGCAGTACATCCCTTTGAAGTTTGTGTCACCATGGCAACATGTGTGTGAATGCAAGTCAATTTCATGACAAGGTCAGATCTTCAAGGACATTGGTTTGCCTTTGTTGTCATGTTGCCTTGCTGCAGCTCATCCCTTTGAAGTTTGTGTCACCATGGCAACATGTGAGTGACGGCAAGTCAACTTCATGACAAGGTAAGATCTTCAAGGACATTGGTTTGCCTTTGATGTCTTTTATCCTTGCTGCAGTTCATCCCTTTGAAGTTTGTGTCACCATGGCAACATGTGTGTGAATGCAAGTCAACTTCATGACAAGGTAAGATCTTCAAGGACATTGGTTTGCCATTGATGTCATATTGCCTTGCTACAGTTATTCACCTTGAAGTTTGTGTCACTTTGGTAACATGTGACACAAACTTGCTTTGTTGCAGTTCATCCCTTTGAAGTTTTTCTCACCATGGCAACATGTGTGTGTAGGCAAGTCAACTTCATGACAAGGTAAGATCTTCAAGGACATTGGTTTGCCTTTGTTGTCATGTTGCCTTGCTGCAGCTCATCCCTTTGAAGTTTGTGTCACCATGGCAACATGTGAGTGACGGCAAGTCAACTTCATGACGAGGTCAGATCTTCAAGGACATTGGTTTGCCTTTGATGTCTTTTGTCCTTGCTGCAGTTCATCCCTTTGAAGTTTGTGTCACCATGGCAACATGTGTGTTAAGGCAAGTCAACTTCATGCCAAGGTAAGATCTTCAAGGAGGTTGGTTTGCCTTTGATGTCATATTGCCTTGCTGCAGTTCATGCCTTTGAAGTTTGTGTCACCATGGCAACATGTGACACAAACTTGCTTTGCTGCAGTTTATCCCTTTGAGGTTTTTGTCACCATGGCAACATGTGTGTGAAGGCAAGTCAACTTCATGACGAGGTAAGATCTTCATTGCCTTACTGCAGTTCATCCTTTGAAGTTTGTGTCACCATGGCAACATGTGTGTGAAGGCAAGTCAACTTCATGACAAGGTAAGATCTTCAAGGACATTGGTTTGCCTTTGATGTCATATTAAATTGCTGCAGTTCATCCCTTTGAATTTTGTGTCACTTCGGTAACATATAACACAAACTTGCTTTGTTGCAGTTCATCCCTTTGAAATTTTTGTCACCATGGAAACATGTGTGTGAAGGCAAGTCAACTTACTGGTGAGGTAAGATCTTCAAAGAGATTGGTTTGCCTTTGATGTCATATTGCCTTGCTGTAGTTCATCCCTTTGAAGTTTGTGTCACCATGGCAACATGTGTGTGAAGGCAAGTCAACTTTATGACAACGTGAGATCTTCATTGAGACTGGTTTGCCTTTGATGTCATTCACCAATACGAAGATAGCCGTACAGTTTCATATTTACATGTGAGCAGACTCTAAATGACTTCTACCTAGGTAATATCTTCCAAGTCAATATATTGCCTTGCTGCAGTTCATCCCTTTGAAGTTTGTGTCACCATGGCAACATGTGTGTGAAGGCAAGTCAACTTCATGGCGAGGTAAGATCTTCAAGGACATTGGTTTGCCTTTGATGTCTTTTGTCCTTGCTGCAGTTCATCCCTTTGAAGTTTGTGTCACCATGGCAACATGTGACACAAACTTGCTTTGCTGCAGTTCATCCCTTTGAAGTTTGTGTCACCATGGCAACATGTGTGTGAAGGCAAGTCAACTTCATGACGAGATAAGATCTTCATTGCCTTGCTGCAGTTGATCCCCTTGAAGTATGTGTCACTTTGGTAACATGTGACACAAACTTCCTTTGTTGCAGTTCATCCCTTTGAAGTTTTTGTCACCATGGCAACATGTGGGTGAAGTCAAGTCAACTTCATGACAAGGTAAGATCTTCAAGGACATTGGTTTGCCTTTGATGTCATATTGACTTGCTGCAGTTCATCCCTTTGAATTTTGTGTCACTTCGGTAACATATGACACAAACTTGCTTTGTTGCAGTTCATCCCTTTGAAGTTTTTGTCACCATGGAAACATGTGTGTGTAGGCAAGTCAACTTCATGACAAGGTAAGATCTTCAAGGACATTGGTTTGCCTTTGATGTCTTTTCTCCTTGCTGCAGTTCATCCCTTTGAAGTTTGTGTAACCATGGCAACATGTGTGTGAAGGCAAGTGAACTTCATGACGAGGTAAGATCTTCATTGCCTTGCTGCAGTTCATTCCTTTGAAGTTTGTGTCACCATGGCAACATGTGTGTTAAGGCAAGTCAACTTTATGCCAAGGTAAGATCTTCAAGGAGGTTGGTTTGCCTTTGATGTCATATTGCCTTGCTGCAGTTCATGCCTTTGAAGTTTGTGTCACCATGGCAACATGTGACACAAACTTGCTTTGCTGCAGTTTATCCCTTTGAGGTTTTTGTCACCATGGCAACATGTGTGTGAAGGCAAGTCAACTTCATGACGAGGTAAGATCTTCATTGCCTTGCTGCAGTTCATCCTTTGAAGTTTGTGTCACCATGGCAACATGTGTGTGAAGGCAAGTCAACTTCATGACAAGGTAAGATCTTCAAGGACATTGGTTTGCCTTTGATGTCATATTGACTTGCTGCAGTTCATCCCTTTGAATTTTGTGTCACTTCGGTAACATATGACACAAACTTGCTTTGTTGCAGTTCATCCCTTTGAAATTTTTGTCACCATGGAAACGTGTGTGGAGGCAAGTCAACTTACTGGTGAGGTAAGATCTTCAAAGAGATTGGTTTGCCTTTGATGTCATATTGCCTTGCTGTAGTTCATCCCTTTGAAGTTTGTGTCACCATGGCAACATGTGTGTGAAGGCAAGTCAACTTTATGACAAGGTGAGATCTTCATTGAGACTGGTTTGCCTTTGATGTCATTCACCAATACGAAGATAGCCGTACAGTTTCATATTTACATGTGAGCAGACTCTAAATGACTTCTACCTAGGTAACATCTTCCAAGTCAATATATTGCCTTGCTGCAGTTCATCCCTTTGAAGTTTGTGTCACCATGGCAACATGTGTGTGAAGGCAAGTCAACTTCCTGGCGAGTTAGGATCTTCAAAGAGATTGGTTTGCCTTTGATGTCATATTGCCTTGCTGCAGTTCATGCCTTTGAAGTTTGTGTCACCATGGCAACATGTGACACAAACTTGCTTTGCTGCAGTTTATCCCTTTGAAGTTTGTGTCACTTTGGTAACATGTGTGTGAAGGCAAGTCAACTTCATGACGAGGTAAGATCTTCATTGCCTTGCTGCAGTTCATCCTTTGAAGTTTGTGTCACCATGGCAACATGTGTGTGAAGGCAAGTCAACTTCATGACAAGGTAAGATCTTCAAGGACATTGTTTGCCTTTGATGTCATATTGACTTGCTGCAGTTCATCCCTTTGAATTTTGTGTCACTTCGGTAACATATGACACAAACTTGCTTTGTTGCAGTTCATCCCTTTGAAATTTTTGTCACCATGGAAACATGTGTGTGGAGGCAAGTCAACTTACGGGTGAGGTAAGATCTTCAAAGAGATTGGTTTGCCTTTGATGTCATATTGCCTTGCTGTAGTTCATCCCTTTGAAGTTTGTGTCACCATGGCAACATGTGTGTGAAGGCAAGTCAACTTTATGCCAAGGTAAGATCTTCAAGGAGGTTGGTTTGCCTTTGATGTCATATTGCCTTGCTGCAGTTCATGCCTTTGAAGTTTGTGTCACCATGGCAACATGTGACACAAACTTGCTTTGCTGCAGTTTATCCCTTTGAGGTTTTTGTCACCATGGCAACATGTGTGTGAAGGCAAGTCAACTTCATGACAAGGTAAGATCTTTAAGGACATTCGTTTGCCTTTGATGTCATATTGCCTTGCTGCAGTTAATCCCACTGAAGTTTGTGTCACCATGGCAACATGTGTGTGAAGGCAAGTCAACTTCATGACGAGGTAAGATCTTCATTGCCTTGCTGCAGTTCATCCCTTTGATGTTTGTGTCACCATGACAACATGTGTGTTAAGGCAAGTCAACTTCATGACAAGGTAAGATCTTCAAGGACATTGGTTTGCCTTTGATGTCATATTGACTTGCTGCAGTTCATCCCTTTGAAGTTTGTGTCACTTTGGTAACGTGTGACACAAACTTGCTTTGTTGCAGTTCATCCCTTTGAAGTTTTTGTCACCATGACAACATGTGTGTGAAGGCAAGTCAACTTCATGACAAGGTAAGATCTTCAAGGACATTGGTTTGCCTTTGATGTCATATTGCCTTGTTGCAGTTCATCCCTTTGAACTTTGTGTCACCATGGCAACATGTGTGTGAAGGCAAGTCAACTTTATGACAAGGTAAGATCTTCATTGAGACTGGTTTGCCTTTGATGTCATTCACCACTACGAAGATAGCGGTACAGTTTCATAGTTACATGTGAGCTGACTCTAAATGACTTACATCTTCCAAGTCAATATATTGCCTTCCTGCAGTTCATGCCTTTGAAGTTTGTGTCACCATGGCAATATGTGTGTGAAGGCAAGTCAACTTACTGGCGAGGTAAGATCTTCAAAGAGATTGGTTTGCCTTTGATGTCAGATTGCCTTGCTGTAGTTCATCCCTTTGAAGTTTGTGTCACCATGGCAACATGTGTGTTAAGGCAAGTCAACTTCATGACAAGGTAAGATCTTCAAGGACATTGGTTTGCTTTGATGTCATATTGCCTTTTTGCAGTTCATCCTTTTGAAGTTTGTGTCACCATGGCAACATGTGTGTGAAGGGAATTCAACTTCATGACAAGGCAAGATCTTCAAGGACATTGGTTTGCCTTTGATGTCATATTGCCTTGCTACAGTTCATCCCCTTGAAGTTTGTGTCACTTTGGTAACATGTGACACAAACTTGCTTTGTTACAGTTCATCCCTTTGAAGTTTTTCTCACCATGGCAACATGTGTGTGAAGGCAAGTCAACTTCATGACAAGGTAAGATCTTCATTGAGATTGGTTTACCTTTGATGTCATTCACCACTACGAAGATAGTGGGAGAGTTTCATAGTTACATGGGAGCAGGCTCTAAATTACTTTTAACTAGGTAACATCTTCCAAGTCAATATATTGCCTTGCTGCAGTTCATCCCTTTGAAGTTTGTGTCACCATGGCAACATGTGTGTGAAGGCAACTCAACTTCATGGCGAGATAAGATCTTCAAAGACATTGGTTTGCCTTTGATGTCATATTGCCTTGCTACATGTGTGTGGAGGCATATCAACTTCATGAGAATGTAAGATCTTCAAGGACATTGGTTTGCCTTTGATGTCATATTGCCTTGCTGCAGTTCATCCCTTTGAAGTTTGTGTCACCATGGCAACATGTGTGTGATGGCAAGTCAACTTCATGACGAGATAAGATCTTCATTGCCTTGCTGCAGTTGATCCCCTTGAAGTTTGTGTCACTTTGGTAACATGTGACACAAACTTCCTTTGTTGCAGTTCATCCCTTTGAAGTTTTTGTCACCATGGCAACATGTGGGTGAAGGCAAGTCAACTTCATGACAAGGTAAGATCTTCAAGGACATTGGTTTGCCTTTGATGTCATATTGACTTGCTGCAGTTCATCCCTTTGAAGTTTGTGTCACCATGGAAACATGTGTGTGAAGTCAAGTCAACTTACTGGTGAGGTAAGATCTTCAAAAAGATTGGTTTGCCTTTGATGTCATATTGCCTTGCTACTTTTCATCCCTTTGAAGTTTGTGTCACTATGGCAACATGTGTGTGGAGGAAAATCAACTTCACGACAAGGTAAGATCTTCAAGGACATTGGTTTGCCTTTGATGTCATATTGCCTTGCTGCAGTTCATCCCTTTGAAGTTTGTGTCACCATGGCAACATGTGTGTGAAGGCAAGTGAATTTCAAAATGAGGTAAGATCTTCATTGCCTTGCTGCAGTTCACCCCTTTGAAGTTTGTGTCACCATGGCAACATGTGTGTGAAGGCAAGTCAACTTTATGACAAGGTAAGATCTTCATTGAGACTGGTTTGCCTTTGATATCATTCACCAAAACAAAGATAGCCGTACAGTTTCATATTTACATGTGAGCAGACTCTAAATGACTTCAACCTAGGTAACATCTTCCAAGTCAATATATTGCCTTGCTGCAGTTCATCCCTTTGAAGTTTGTGTCACCATGGCAACATGTGTGTGAAGGCAAGTGGTAAATGGTAAATGGCCTTGCTTTTATATAGCGCTTTTCTACCTATTGGTACTCAAAGCGCTTTTACAGTCAGAGACACATCTACCCATTCACTCACACAAGCACGCACACATTCACACACCAGTGCCACGCACTGGGAGCAACTGGGGGTTCAGTGTCTTGCTCAAGGACATTTCGACATGTGGCACATTCCGGGGATCGAACCGCTAACCCTCTGGTTCGTGAACAACCCGCTCTACCTACTGAGCCACAGTCGCCCTGGCGAGTTAGGATCTTCAAAGAGATTGGTTTGCCTTTGATGTCATATTGCCTTGCTGCAGTTCATCCTTTTGAAGTTTGTGTCACCATGGCAACATGTGAGTGACGGCAAGTCAACTTCATGGCGAGGTAAGATCTTCAAGGACATTGGTTTGCCTTTGATGTCTTTTGTCCTTGCTGCAGTTCATCCCTTTGAAGTTTGTGTCACCATGGCAACATGTGTGTGAATGCAAGTCAACTTCATGACAAGGTAAGATCTTCAAGGACATTGGTTTGCCTTTGATGTCATATTGCCTTGCTACAGTTCAACCCTTTGAAGTTTGTGTCACTTTGGTAACATGTGTGTGAAGGCAAGTCAACTTCATGACGAGGTAAGATCTTCATTGCCTTGCTGCAGTTCATCCCTTTGAAGTTTGTGTCACCATGGCAACATGTGTGTGAAGGCAAGTCAACTTCATGACAAGGTAAGATCTTCAAGGACATTGGTTTGCCTTTGATGTCATATTACCGTGCTGCAGTTCATCCCCTTGAAGTTTGTTTCACTTAGGTAACATGTGACATAAACTTGTTTTGTTGCAGTTCATCCCTTTGAAGTTTTTGTCACCATGGCAACATGTGTGTGAAGGCAAGTCAACTTCATGACAAGGTAAGATCTTCAAAGAGATTGGTTTGCCTTTGATGTCGCATTGCCTTGTTACATTTCATGCCTTTGAAGTTCGTGTCACTTTGGTAACATGTGTGTGAAGGCAAATCAACTTCATGACAAGGTAAGATCTTCAAGGACATTGGTTTGCCTTTGATGTCATATTGCCTTGCTGCAGTTCATCCCTTTGAAGTTTGTGTCACCATGGCAACATCTGTCTTAAGGCAAGTCAACTTCATTGTAAGGTAAGATCTTCAAGGACATTGGTTTTCCTTTGATGTCATAATGCCTTGCTGCAGTTCATCCCTTTGAAGTTTGTGTCACCATGGCAACATGTGTGTGAAGGCAAGTCAACTTCATGACGAGGTAAGATCTTCATTGCCTTGCTGCAGTTCGTCCCTTTGAAGTTTGTGTCACCATGGCAACATGCGTGTTAAGGCAAGTCAACTTCATGACAAGGTAAGCTCTTCAAGGACATTGGTTTGCCTTTGATGTCATATTGCCTTGCTGCAGTTCATCCCTTTGAAGTTTGTGTCACCATGGCAACATGTGTGTGAAGGCATGTCAACTTTATGACAAGGTAAGATCTTCATTGAGACTGGA
Source organism: Planiliza haematocheilus (assembly GCA_005024645.1). Lineage (NCBI taxonomy): Eukaryota > Metazoa > Chordata > Actinopteri > Mugiliformes > Mugilidae > Planiliza > Planiliza haematocheilus. The sequence goes on from SRSE01000006.1 coordinate 8,793, forward strand.
TTGCCTTTGATGTCATTCACCACTACGAAGATAGCGGCACAGTTTCATAGTTACATGTGAGCAGACTCTAAATGACTTACATCTTCCAAGTCAATATACACTATATTACCAAAAGTATTCGCTCACCCATTCAAATGATCAGAATCAGGTGTTCTAATCACTTGGCCTGGCCCCAGGTGTATAAATTCAAGCACTCAGGCATGCAGACTGTGAAACAAGACATTTGTGAAAGAATGGGCCGCTCTCAGGAGCTCAGTGAATTCCAGCGTGGAACTGTCATAGGATGCCACTTGTGCAACAAATCCAGTCGTGAAATTTCCTCGCTCCTAAATATTCCACAGTCAACTGTCAGCTCTATTATAACAAAATGGAAGCGTTTGGGAACAACAGCAACTCAGCCACGAAGTGGTAGGCCACGTAAAGTGACGGAGAGGGGTCAGCGGATGCTGAAGCGCATAGTGCAAAGAGGTCGCCGACTTTCTGCACAGTCAATTGCTACAGAGCTACAAACTTCATGTGACCTTCAGATTAGCCCAAGTACAGTACGCAGAGAGCTTCATGGAATGGGTTTCCATGGCCGAGCAGCTGCAGCCAAGCCACACATCACCAAGTGCAATGCAAGGCGTCGGATGCAATGGTGTAAAGCACGCCGCCACTGGCCTCTAGAGCAGTGGAGACGCGTTCTCTGGAGTGATGAATCACGCTTTTCCATCAGGCAATCTGATGGACGAGTCTGGGTTTGGAGGTTGCCAGGAGAACGGTACATTTCAGATTGCATTGTGCCAACTGTGAAATTTGGTGGAGGAGGAATTATGGTATGGGGTTGTTTTTCAGGAGCTGGGCTTGGCCCCTTAGTTCCAGTGAAAGGAACATTGAATGCTTCAGGATACCAAAACATTTTGGACAATTCCATGCTCCCAACCTTGTGGGAACAGTTTGGAGCGGGCCCCTTCCTCTTCCAACATGACTGTGCACCAGTGCACAAAGCAAGGTCCATAAAGACGTGGATGACAGAGTCTGGTGTGGATGAACTTGACTGGCCTGCACAGAGTCCTGACCTGAACCCGATAGAACACCTTTGGGATGAATTAGAGCGGAGACTGAGAGCCAGGCCTTCTCAACCAACATCAGTGTGTGACCTCACCAATGCGCTTTTGGAAGAATGGTCAAAAATTCCTATAAACACTCTCCTCAACCTTGTGGACAGTCTTCCCAGAAGAGTTGAAGCTGTAATAGCTGCAAAAGGTGGACCGACATCATATTGAATTCTATGAGTTAGGAATGGGATGGCACTTCAGTTCATAGAATGAGTAAAGGCAGGTGAGCGAATACTTTTGGTAATATAGTGTATTGCCTTACTGCAATTCATGCCTTTGAAGTTTGTGTCACCATGGCAATATGTGTGTGAAGGCAAGTCAACTTCCTGGTAAGGTAAGATCTTCAAAGAGATTGGTTTGCCTTTGATGTCATATTGCCTTGATGCAGTTCATCCCTTTGAAGTTTGTGACACCATGGCAACATGTGTGTGAAGGCAAGTGAACTTCATGACGAGGTAAGATCTTCATTGCCTTGCTGCAGTTCATTCCTTTGAAGTTTTTGTCACCATGGCAACATGTGTGTGAAGGCAAGTCAACTTCATGGCGAGGTAAGATCTTCAAAGAGATTGGTTTGCCTTTGATGTCATATTGCCTTGCTACAGTTCAACCCTTTGAAGTTTGTTTCACTTTCGTAACATGTGTGTGAAGGCAAGTGAACTTCATGACGAGGTAAGATCTTAATTGCCTTGCTGCAGTTCATCTCTTTGAAGTTTGTGTCACCATGGCAACATGTGTGTGAAGGCAAGTCAACTTCATGACGAGATAAGATCTTCATTGCCTTGCTGCAGTTGATCCCCTTGAAGTTTGTGTCACTTTGGTAACATGTGACACAAACTTCCTTTGTTGCAGTTCATACCTTTGAAGTTTTTGTCACCATGGCAACATGTGTGTGAAGGCAAGTCAACTTCATGACAAGGTAAGATCTTCAAGGACATTGGTTTGCCTTTGATGTCATATTGACTTCCTGTAGTTCATCCCTTTGAATTTTGTGTCACTTCGGTAACATGTGACACAAACTTGCTTTGTTGCAGTTCATCCCTTTGAAGTTGTTGTCACCATGGAAACATGTGTGTGAAGGCAAGTCAACTTCATGACAAGGTAAGATTTTCATTGAGATTGGTTTGCCTTTGATGATTCACCACTATGAAGATAGTGGTACAGTTTCATAGTTACAAGTGAGCAGACTCTAAATGACTTATAACTAAGTAACATTTTCCAAGTCAATATATTGCCTTGCTGCAGTTCATCCCTTTGACGTTTGTGTCACCATGGCAACATGGGAGTGACGGCAAGTCACGTTCATGGCGAGGTAAGATCTTTAAGAGATTGGTTTGCCTTTGATGTCATATTGCCTTGCTACATTTCATCCCTTTGAAGTTTGTGTCACCATGGCAACATGTGTGTGAAGGCAAGTGAACTTCATGATGAAGTAAGATCTTCATTGCCTTGCTGCATTTCATTCCTTTAAAGTTTTTGTCACCATGGCAACATGTGTGTGAAGGCAAGTCAACTTCATGACAATGTAAGATCTTCAAGGACATTGGTTTGCCTTTGATGTCATATTGCCTTGCTGTAGTTCATCCCTTTGAAGTTTGTGTCACCATGGCAACATGTGTGTGAAGGCAAGTCAACTTCATGACGAGGTAAGATCTTCATTGCCTTGCTGCAGTTCATCCCTTTGAAGTTTCTGTCACCATGGCAACATGTGTGTTAAGGCAAGTCAACTTCATGACAAGGTAAGACCTTCAAGGACATTGGTTTGCCTTTGATTCCATATTGCCTTGCTGCAGTTCATCCCTTTGAAGTCTCTGTCACCATGGCAACATGTGTGTTAAGGCAAGTCAACTTCATGACAAGGTAAGACCTTCAAGGACATTGGTTTGCCTTTGATTCCATATTGCCTTGCTGCAGTTCATCCCTTTGAAGTTTGTGTCACCATGGCAACATGTGTGTGAAGGCAAGTCAACTTTATGACAAGGTAAGACCTTCATTGAGACTGGTTTGCCTTTGATGTCATTCACCAATACGAAGATAGCCGTACAGTTTCATATTTACATGTGAGCAGACTCTAAATGACTTCTACCTAGGTAACATCTTCCAAGTCAATATATTGCCGTGCTGCAGTTCATCCCTTTGAAGTTTGTGTCACCATGGCAACATGTGTGTGAATGCAAGTCAACTTCATGACAAGGTAAGATCTTCAAGGACATTGGTTTGCCTTTGATGTCATATTGCCTTGCTACAGTTCATCCCATTGAAGTTGGTGTTACTTTGATAACATGTGACACAAACTTGCTTTGTTGCAGTTCATCCCTTTGAAGTTTTTGTCACCATAGCAACATGTGTCTGAAGGCAAGTCAACTTCATGACAAGGTAAGATCTTCAAGGACATTGGTTTGCCTTTGATGTCATATTGACTTGCTGCAGTTCATCCCTTTGAAGTTTGTGTCACTTCGGTAACATGTGACACAAACTTGCTTTGTTGCAGTTCATCCCTTTGAAGTTTTTGTCACCATGGAAACATGTGTGTGAAGGCAAGTCAACTTACTGGTGAGGTAAGATCTTCAAAGAGATTGGTCTGCCTTTGATGTCATATTGCCTTGCTGTAGTTCATCCCTTTGAAGTTTGTGTCACCATGGCAACATGTGTGTGAAGGCAAGTCAACTTTATGACAAGGTAAGATCTTCATTGAGACTGGTTTGCCTTTGATGTCATTCACCAATACAAAGATAGCCGTACAGTTTCATATTTACATGTGAGCAGACTCTAAATAACTTCTACCTAGGTAACATCTTCCAAGTCAATATATTGCCTTGCTGCAGTTCATCCCTTTTAAGTTTGTGTCACCATGGCAACATGTGTGTGAAGGCAAGTCAACTTCCTGGCGAGGTAGGATCTTCAAAGAGATTGGTTTGCCTTTGATGTCATATTGCCTTGCTGCAGTTCATCCTTTTGAAGTTTGTGTCACCATGGCAACATGTGTGTGAAGGCAAGTCAACTTCATGACGAGGTAAGATCTTCATTGCCTTGCTGCAGTTCATCCCTTTGAAGTTTGTGTCACCATGGCAACATGTGTGTGAAGGCAAGTGAACTTCATGACGAGGTAAGATCTTCATTGCCTTGCTGCAGTTCATCCCTTTGAAGTTTGTGTCACCATGGCAACATGTGTGTGAATGCAAGTCAACTTCATGACAAGGTAAGATCTTCAAGGACATTGGTTTGCCTTTGTTGTCATGTTGCCTTGCGGCAGCTCATCCCTTTGAAGTTTGTGTCACCATGGCAACATGTGAGTGACGGCAAATCAACTTCATGGCGAGGTAAGATCTTCAAGGACATTGGTTAGCCTTTGATGTCTTTTGTCCTTGCTGCAATTCATCCCTTTGAAGTTTATGTCACCATGGCAACATGTGTGTGAATGCAAGTCAACTTCATGACAAGATATGATCTTGAAGGACATTGGTTTGCCTTTGACGTCATATTGCCTTGCTACAGTTCATCCCATTGAAGTTTCTGTCACTTTGGTAACATGTGACACAAACTTGCCTTGTTGCAGTTCATCCCATTGAAGTTTGTGTCACTTTGGTAACATGTGACACAAACTTGCCTTGTTGCAGTTCATCCCTTTGAAGTTTGTGTCACTTCGCTAACATGTGACACAAACTTGCTTTAATGCAGTTAATCCCATTGAAGTTTGTGTCACCATGGCAACATGTGTGTGAAGTCAAGTCAACTTAATGACAAGGTAAGATCTTCATTGAGATTGGTTTGCCTTTGCTGTCATTCACCACTACGAAGATAGTGGGACAGTTTCATAGTTACATGGGAGCAGGCTCTAAATTACTTTTAACTAGGTAACATCTTCCAAGTCAATATACTGCCTTGCTGCAGTTCATCCCTTTGAAGTTTGTGTCACCTTGGCAACATGTGTGTGAAGGCAAATCAACTTCATGGCGAGGAAAAATCTTCAAAGAGATTGGTTTGCTTTTGATGTCATATTGCCTTGCTACAGTTTAACCCTTTGAAGTTTGTGTCACTTTGGTAACATGTGTGTGAAGGCAAGTCAACTTCATGACGAGGTAAGTTCTTCATTGCCTTGCTGCAGTTCATGCCTTTGAAGTTTGTGTCACCATGGCAACATGTGTGTTAAGCCAAGTCAACTTCATGACAAGGTAAGATCTTCAAGGACATTGGTTTGCCTTTGATGTCATATTGCCTTGTTGCAGTTCATCCCTTTGAAGTTTGTGTCACCATGGCAACATGTGTGTGAAGGGAAGTCAACTTCATGACAAGGTAAGATCTTCAAGGACATTGGTTTGCCTTTGATGTCATATTGCCTTGCTGCAGTTCATCCCTTTGAAGTTTGTGTCACCATGGCAACGTGTGTGTAATGGCAATTCAACTTCATGACGAGGTAAGATCTTGAAGGACATTGGTTTGCCGTTGATGTCATATTGCCTTGCTACAGTTCATCCCATTGCAGTTTGTGTCACTTTGGTAACATGTGACACAAACTTGCTTTGTTGCAGTTCATCCCTTTGAAGTTTGTGTCACCATGGCAACGTGTGTGTTAAGGCAAGTCAACTTCATGACAAGGTAAGCTCTTCAAGGACATTGGTTTGCTTTGATGTCATATTGCCTTTTTGCAGTTCATCCTTTTGAAGTTTGTGTCACCATGGCAACATGTGTGTGAAGTCAAGTCAACTTAATGACAAGGTAAGATCTTCATTGAGATTGGTTTACCTTTGATGTCATTCACCACTACGAAGATAGTGGGAGAGTTTCATAGTTACATGGGAGCAGGCTGTAAATTACTTTTAACTAGGTAACATCTTCCAAGTCAATATATTGCCTTGCTGCAGTTCATCCCTTTGAAGTTTGTGTCACCATGGCAACATGTGTGTGAAGGCAACTCAACTTCATGGCGAGATAAGATCTTCAAAGAGATTGGTTTGCTTTTGATGTCATATTGCCTTGCTACAGTTCATCCCTTTGAAGTTTTTGTCACCATGGCAACATGTGTGTGAAAGCAAGTCAACTTCATGAAGAGGTAAGATCTTCAATGCCTTGCTGCAGTTCATCCCTTTGAAGTTTGTGTCACCATGGCAACATGTGTGTGAAGGCAAGTCAACTTCATGACGAGGTAAGATCTTCATTGCCTTGCTGCAGTTCATCCCTTTGAAGTTTGTGTCACCATGGCAACATGTGTTTTAAGCCAAGTCAACTTCATGACAAGGTAAGATCTTCAAGGACATTGGTTTGCCTTTGATGTCATATTGCCTTGTTGCAGTTGATCCCTTTGAAGTTTGTGTCACCATGGCAACATGTGTGTGAATGCAAGTCAACTTCATGACAAGGTCAGATCTTCAAGGAGGTTGGTTTGAATTTGATGTCATATTGCCTTGCTGCAGTTCATCCCTTTGAAGTTGGTGTCACCATGGCAACATGTGTGTGAAGGCAAGTCAACTTCATGACAAGGTAAGATCTTCAAGGACATTGGTTTGCCTTTGATGTCTTTTGTCCTTACTGCAGTTCATCCCTTTGAAGTTTGTGTCACCATGGCAACATGTGTGTTAAGGCAAGTCAACTTCATGACAAGGTAAGATCTTCAAGGACATTGGTTTGCCTTTGATGTCATATTGCCTTGCTACATGTGTGTGGAGGCATATCAAATTCTTGACAAGGTAAGATCTTCAAGGACATTGGTTTGCCTTTGATGTCATATTGCCTTGCTGCAGTTCATCCCTTTGAAGTTTTTGTCACTTTGGTAACATGTGAGTGAAGGCAAGTGAACTTCATGATGAGGTAAGATCTTCATTGCCTTCCTGCAGTTCATTCCTTTGAAGTTTTTGTCACCATGGCAACATGTGTTTGAAGGCAAGTAAACTTCATGACAATGTAAGATCTTCAAGGACATTGGTTTGCCTTTGATGTCATATTACCTTGCTGCAGTTCATCCCTTTGAAGTTTGTGTCACCATGGCAACATGTGTGTGATGGCAAGTCAACTTCATGACGAGGTAAGATCTTCATTGCCTTGCTGCAGTTCATGCCTTTGAAGTTTGTGTCACCATGGCAATATGTGTGTGAAGGCAAGTCAACTTCCTGGTGAGGTAAGATCTTCAAAGAGATTGGTTTGCCTTTGATGTCATATTGCCTTGCTACATGTGTGTGGAGGCAAATCAACTTCATGAAAAGGTAAGATCTTCAAGGACATTGGTTTGCCTTTGATGTCATATTGCCTTGCTGAAGTTCATCCCTTTGAAGTTTGTGTCACCATGGCAACATGTGTGTGAAGGGAAGTCAACTTCATGGCAAGGCAAGATCTTCAAGGACATTGGTTTGCCTTTGATGTCATATTGCCTTGCTGCAGTTCATCCCTTTGAAGTTTGTGTCACTTCGCTAACATGTGACACAAACTTGCTTTAATGCAGTTAATCCCATTGAAGTTTGTGTCACCATGGCAACATGTGTGTGAAGTCAAGTCAACTTAATGACAAGGTAAGATCTTCATTGAGATTGGTTTGCCTTTGATGTCATTCACCACTACGAAGATACTGGGACAGTTTCATAGTTACATGGGAGCAGGCTCTAAATTACTTTTAACTAGGTAACATCTTCCAAGTCAATATATTGCCTTGCTGCAGTTCATCCCTTTGAAGTTTGTGTCACCATGGCAACATGTGAGTGAAGGCAAGTCAAGTTCATGGCGAGGTAAGATCTTCAAACAGATTGTTTTGCCTTTGATGTCATATTGCCTTGCTACAGTTCAACCCTTTGAAGTTTGTGTCACTTTGGTAACATGTGTGTGAAGGCAAGTCAACTTCATGACAAGGTAAGATCTTCAAGGACATTGGTTTGCCTTTGATGTCATATTGACTTCCTGCAGTTCATCCCTTTAAAGTTCGTGTCACTTCGGTAACATGTGACACAAACTTGCTTTGTTGCAGTTCATCACTTTGAAGTTTTTGTCACCATGGCAACATGTGTGTGGATGCAAGTCAACTTCAAGACAAGGTAAGATCTTTAAGGACATTGGTTTGCCTTTGATGTCTTATTGCCTTGCTGCAGTTCATCCCTTTGAAGTTTGTGTCACTTCGCTAACATGTGACACAAACTTGCTTTGTTACAGTTCATCCCTTTGAAGTTTTTCTCACCATGGCAACATGTGTGTTAAGGCAAGTCAACTTCATGACAAGATAAGATCTTCAAGGACATTGGTTTGCCTTTGATGTCATATTGCCTTGTTGCAGTTCATCCTTTTGAAGTTTGTGTCACCATTGCAACATGTGTGTGAAGGCAAGTGAACTTCATGATGAGGTAAGATCTTCATTGCCTTGCTGCAGTTCATTCCTTTGAAGTTTTTGTCACCATGGCAACATGTGTGTGAAGGCAAGTCAACTTCATGACAATGTAAGATCTTTAAGGACATTGGTTTGCCTTTGATGTCATATTGCCTTGATGTAGTTCATCCCTTTGAAGTTTGTGTCACCATGGCAACATGTGTGTGAAGGCAAGTCAACTTTATGACAAGGTAAGACCTTCATTGAGACTGGTTTGCCTTTGATGTCATTCACCAATACAAAGATAGCCGTACAGTTTCATATTTACATGTGAGGAGACTCTAAATGACTTCTACCTAGGTAACATCTTCCAAGTCAATATATTGCCTTGCTGCAGTTCATCCCTTTGAAGTTTGTGTCACCATGGCAACATGTGTGTGAAGGCAAGTCAACTTCATGACGAGGTAAGATCTTCATTGCCTTGCTGCAGTTCATCCCTTTGAAGTTTGTGTAACCATGACAACATGTGTGTGAAGGCACGTGAACTTCATGACGAGGTAAGATCTTCATTGCCTTGCTGCAGTTCATCCCTTTGAAGTTTGTGTCACCATGGCAACATGTGTGTGAAGGCAAGTCAACTTTATGACAAGGTAAGATCTTCATTGAGACTGGTTTGCCTTTGATGTCATTCACCACTACGAAGATAGCGGTACAGTTTCATAGTTACATGTGAGCTGACTCTAAATGACTTACATCTTCCAAGTCAATATATTGCCTTCCTGCAGTTCATGCCTTTGAAGTTTGTGTCACCATGGCAATATGTGTGTGAAGGCAAGTCAACTTACTGGCGAGGTAAGATCTTCAAAGAGATTGGTTTGCCTTTGATGTCATATTGCCTTGCTACATTTCATCCCTTTGAAGTTTGTGTCACCATGGCAACATGTGTGTGAAGGCAAGTGAACTTCATGATGAAGTAAGATCTTCATTGCCTTGCTGCATTTCATTCCTTTAAAGTTTTTGTCACCATGGCAACATGTGTGTGAAGGCAAGTCAACTTCATGACAATGTAAGATCTTCAAGGACATTGGTTTGCCTTTGATGTCATATTACCTTGCTGTAGTTCATCCCTTTGAAGTTTGTGTCACCATGGCAACATGTGTGTGAAGGCAAGTCAACTTCATGACGAGGTAAGATCTTCATTGCCTTGCTGCAGTTCATCCCTTTGAAGTTTCTGTCACCATGGCAACGTGTGTGAAGGAAAGTCAACTTCATGGCGAGGTAAGATCTTCAAAGAGATTGGTTTGCCTTGTGTCACTTTCGTAACATGTGTGTGAAGGCAAGTCAACTTCATGACGAGGTAAGATCTTCATTGCCTTGCTGCAGTTCATCTCTTTGAAGTTTGTGTCACCATGGCAACATGTGTGTTAAGGCAAGTCAACTTCATGACAAGGTAAGATCTTCAAGGACATTGGTTTGCCTTTGATGTCATATTGCCTTGCTACAGTTCATCCCATTGAAGTTGGTGTCACTTTGATAACATGTGACACAAACTTGCTTTGTTGCAGTTCATCCCTTTGAAGTTTTTGTCACCATAGCAACATGTGTCTGAAGGCAAGTCAACTTCATGACAAGGTAAGATCTTCAAGGACATTGGTTTGCCTTTGATGTCATATTGACTTGCTGCAGTTCATCCCTTTGAAGTTTGTGTCACTTCGGTAACATGTGACACAAACTTGCTTTAATGCAGTTAATCCCATTGAAGTTTGTGTCACCATGGCAACATGTGTGTGAAGTCAAGTCAACTTAATGACAAGGTAAGATCTTCATTGAGATTGGTTTGCCTTTGATGTCATTCACCACTACGAAGATACTGGGACAGTTTCATAGTTACATGGGAGCAGGCTCTAAATTACTTTTAACTAGGTAACATCTTCCAAGTCAATATATTGCCTTGCTGCAGTTCATCCCTTTGAAGTTTGTGTCACCATGGCAACATGTGAGTGAAGGCAAGTCAAGTTCATGGCGAGGTAAGATCTTCAAACAGATTGTTTTGCCTTTGATGTCATATTGCCTTGCTACAGTTCAACCCTTTGAAGTTTGTGTCACTTTGGTAACATGTGTGTGAAGGCAAGTCAACTTCATGACAAGGTAAGATCTTCAAGGACATTGGTTTGCCTTTGATGTCATATTGACTTCCTGCAGTTCATCCCTTTAAAGTTCGTGTCACTTCGGTAACATGTGACACAAACTTGCTTTGTTGCAGTTCATCACTTTGAAGTTTTTGTCACCATGGCAACATGTGTGTGGATGCAAGTCAACTTCAAGACAAGGTAAGATCTTTAAGGACATTGGTTTGCCTTTGATGTCTTATTGCCTTGCTGCAGTTCATCCCTTTGAAGTTTGTGTCACTTCGCTAACATGTGACACAAACTTGCTTTGTTACAGTTCATCCCTTTGAAGTTTTTCTCACCATGGCAACATGTGTGTTAAGGCAAGTCAACTTCATGACAAGATAAGATCTTCAAGGACATTGGTTTGCCTTTGATGTCATATTGCCTTGTTGCAGTTCATCCTTTTGAAGTTTGTGTCACCATTGCAACATGTGTGTGAAGGCAAGTGAACTTCATGATGAGGTAAGATCTTCATTGCCTTGCTGCAGTTCATTCCTTTGAAGTTTTTGTCACCATGGCAACATGTGTGTGAAGGCAAGTCAACTTCATGACAATGTAAGATCTTTAAGGACATTGGTTTGCCTTTGATGTCATATTGCCTTGATGTAGTTCATCCCTTTGAAGTTTGTGTCACCATGGCAACATGTGTGTGAAGGCAAGTCAACTTCATGACAAAGTAAGATCTTCAAGGACATTGGTTTGCCTTTGATGTCATATTGCCTTGCTGCAGTTCATCCCTTTGAAGTTTGTGTCACCATGGCAACATGTGTGTGAAGGCAAGTCAACTTTATGACAAGGTAAGACCTTCATTGAGACTGGTTTGCCTTTGATGTCATTCACCAATACAAAGATAGCCGTACAGTTTCATATTTACATGTGAGGAGACTCTAAATGACTTCTACCTAGGTAACATCTTCCAAGTCAATATATTGCCTTGCTGCAGTTCATCCCTTTGAAGTTTGTGTCACCATGGCAACATGTGTGTGAAGGCAAGTCAACTTCATGACGAGGTAAGATCTTCATTGCCTTGCTGCAGTTCATCCCTTTGAAGTTTGTGTAACCATGACAACATGTGTGTGAAGGCACGTGAACTTCATGACGAGGTAAGATCTTCATTGCCTTGCTGCAGTTCATCCCTTTGAAGTTTGTGTCACCATGGCAACATGTGTGTGAAGGCAAGTCAACTTTATGACAAGGTAAGATCTTCATTGAGACTGGTTTGCCTTTGATGTCATTCACCACTACGAAGATAGCGGTACAGTTTCATAGTTACATGTGAGCTGACTCTAAATGACTTACATCTTCCAAGTCAATATATTGCCTTCCTGCAGTTCATGCCTTTGAAGTTTGTGTCACCATGGCAATATGTGTGTGAAGGCAAGTCAACTTACTGGCGAGGTAAGATCTTCAAAGAGATTGGTTTGCCTTTGATGTCATATTGCCTTGCTACATTTCATCCCTTTGAAGTTTGTGTCACCATGGCAACATGTGTGTGAAGGCAAGTGAACTTCATGATGAAGTAAGATCTTCATTGCCTTGCTGCATTTCATTCCTTTAAAGTTTTTGTCACCATGGCAACATGTGTGTGAAGGCAAGAGAAACTTCATGACAATGTAAGATCTTCAAGGACATTGGTTTGCCTTTGATGTCATATTACCTTGCTGTAGTTCATCCCTTTGAAGTTTGTGTCACCATGGCAACATGTGTGTGAAGGCAAGTCAACTTCATGACGAGGTAAGATCTTCATTGCCTTGCTGCAGTTCATCCCTTTGAAGTTTCTGTCACCATGGCAACGTGTGTGAAGGAAAGTCAACTTCATGGCGAGGTAAGATCTTCAAAGAGATTGGTTTGCCTTGTGTCACTTTCGTAACATGTGTGTGAAGGCAAGTCAACTTCATGACGAGGTAAGATCTTCATTGCCTTGCTGCAGTTCATCTCTTTGAAGTTTGTGTCACCATGGCAACATGTGTGTTAAGGCAAGTCAACTTCATGACAAGGTAAGATCTTCAAGGACATTGGTTTGCCTTTGATGTCATATTGCCTTGCTACAGTTCATCCCATTGAACTTGGTGTCACTTTGTTAACATGTGACACAAACTTGCTTTGTTGCAGTTCATCCCTTTGAAGTTTTTGTCACCATAGCAACATGTGTCTGAAGGCAAGTCAACTTCATGACAAGGTAAGATCTTCAAGGACATTGGTTTGCCTTTGATGTCATATTGACTTGCTGCAGTTCATCCCTTTGAAGTTTGTGTCACTTCGGTAACATGTGACACAAACTTGCTTTGTTGCAGTTCATCGCTTTGAAGTTTTTGTCACCATGGAAACATGTGTGTGAAGGCAAGTCAACTTACTGGTGAGGTAAGATCTTCAAAGAGATTGGTTTGCCTTTGATGTCATATTGCCTTGCTGTAGTTCATCCCTTTGAAGTTTGTGTCACCATGGCAACATGTGTGTGAAGGCAAGTCAACTTCCTGGTGAGGTAGGATCTTCAAAGAGATTGGTTTGCCTTTGATGTCATATTGCCTTGCTGCAGTTCATCCTTTTGAAGTTTGTGTCACCATGGCAACATGTGTGTGAAGGCAAGTCAACTTCATGACGAGGTAAGATCTTCATTGCCTTGCTGCAGTTCATCCCTTTGAAGTTTGTGTCACCATGGCAACATGTGTGTGAAGGCAAGTGAACTTCATGACGAGGTAAGATCTTCATTGCCTTGCTGCAGTTCATCCCTTTGAAGTTTGTGTCACCATGGCAACATGTGTGTGAATGCAAGTCAACTTCATGACAAGGTAAGATCTTCAAGGACATTGGTTTGCCTTTGTTGTCATGTTGCCTTGCTGCAGCTCATCCCTTTGAAGTTTGTGTCACCATGGCAACATGTGAGTGACGGCAAATCAACTTCATGGCGAGGTAAGATCTTCAAGGACATTGGTTTGCCTTTGATGTCTTTTGTCCTTGCTGCAATTCATCCCTTTGAAGTTTGTGTCACCATGGCAACATGTGTGTGAATGCAAGTCAACTTCATGACAAGATATGATCTTGAAGGACATTGGTTTGCCTTTGACGTCATATTGCCTTGCTACAGTTCATCCCATTGAAGTTTCTGTCACTTTGGTAACATGTGACACAAACTTGCCTTGTTGCAGTTCATCCCATTGAAGTTTGTGTCACTTTGGTAACATGTGACACAAACTTGCCTTGTTGCAGTTCATCCCTTTGAAGTTTGTGTCACTTCGCTAACATGTGACACAAACTTGCTTTAATGCAGTTAATCCCATTGAAGTTTGTGTCACCATGGCAACGTGTGTGTTAAGGCAAGTCAACTTCATGACAAGGTAAGCTCTTCAAGGCCTTTGACGTCATATTGCCTTGCTACAGTTCATCCCATTGAAGTTTGTGTCACTTTGGTAACATGTGACACAAACTTGCCTTGTTGCAGTTCATCCCTTTGAAGTTTGTGTCACTTCGCTAACATGTGACACAAACTTGCTTTAATGCAGTTAATCCCATTGAAGTTTGTGTCACCATGGCAACATGTGTGTGAAGTCAAGTCAACTTAATGACAAGGTAAGATCTTCATTGAGATTGGTTTACCTTTGATGTCATTCACCACTACGAAGATAGTGGGAGAGTTTCATAGTTACATGGGAGCAGGCTGTAAATTACTTTTAACTAGGTAACATCTTCCAAGTCAATATATTGCCTTGCTGCAGTTCATCCCTTTGAAGTTTGTGTCACCATGGCAACATGTGTTTTAAGCCAAGTCAACTTCATGACAAGGTAAGATCTTCAAGGACATTGGTTTGCCTTTGATGTCATATTGCCTTGTTGCAGTTCATCCCTTTGAAGTTTGTGTCACCATGGCAACATGTGTGTGAATGCAAGTCAACTTCATGACAAGGTCAGATCTTCAAGGAGGTTGGTTTGAATTTGATGTCATATTGCCTTGCTGCAGTTCATCCCTTTGAAGTTGGTGTCACCATGGCAACATGTGTGTGAAGGCAAGTCAACTTCATGACAAGGTAAGATCTTCAAGGACATTGGTTTGCCTTTGATGTCTTTTGTCCTTACTGCAGTTCATCCCTTTGAAGTTTGTGTCACCATGGCAACATGTGTGTTAAGGCAAGTCAACTTCATGACAAGGTAAGATCTTCAAGGACATTGGTTTGCCTTTGATGTCATATTGCCTTGCTACATGTGTGTGGAGGCATATCAAATTCTTGACAAGGTAAGATCTTCAAGGACATTGGTTTGCCTTTGATGTCATATTGCCTTGCTGCAGTTCATCCCTTTGAAGTTTTTGTCACTTTGGTAACATGTGAGTGAAGGCAAGTGAACTTCATGATGAGGTAAGATCTTCATTGCCTTCCTGCAGTTCATTCCTTTGAAGTTTTTGTCACCATGGCAACATGTGTTTGAAGGCAAGTAAACTTCATGACAATGTAAGATCTTCAAGGACATTGGTTTGCCTTTGATGTCATATTACCTTGCTGCAGTTCATCCCTTTGAAGTTTGTGTCACCATGGCAACATGTGTGTGATGGCAAGTCAACTTCATGACGAGGTAAGATCTTCATTGCCTTGCTGCAGTTCATGCCTTTGAAGTTTGTGTCACCATGGCAATATGTGTGTGAAGGCAAGTCAACTTCCTGGTGAGGTAAGATCTTCAAAGAGATTGGTTTGCCTTTGATGTCATATTGCCTTGCTACATGTGTGTGGAGGCAAATCAACTTCATGAAAAGGTAAGATCTTCAAGGACATTGGTTTGCCTTTGATGTCATATTGCCTTGCTGAAGTTCATCCCTTTGAAGTTTGTGTCACCATGGCAACATGTGTGTGAAGGGAAGTCAACTTCATGGCAAGGCAAGATCTTCAAGGACATTGGTTTGCCTTTGATGTCATATTGCCTTGCTGCAGTTCATCCCTTTGAAGTTTGTGTCACTTCGCTAACATGTGACACAAACTTGCTTTAATGCAGTTAATCCCATTGAAGTTTGTGTCACCATGGCAACATGTGTGTGAAGTCAAGTCAACTTAATGACAAGGTAAGATCTTCATTGAGATTGGTTTGCCTTTGATGTCATTCACCACTACGAAGATACTGGGACAGTTTCATAGTTACATGGGAGCAGGCTCTAAATTACTTTTAACTAGGTAACATCTTCCAAGTCAATATATTGCCTTGCTGCAGTTCATCCCTTTGAAGTTTGTGTCACCATGGCAACATGTGAGTGAAGGCAAGTCAAGTTCATGGCGAGGTAAGATCTTCAAACAGATTGTTTTGCCTTTGATGTCATATTGCCTTGCTACAGTTCAACCCTTTGAAGTTTGTGTCACTTTGGTAACATGTGTGTGAAGGCAAGTCAACTTCATGACAAGGTAAGATCTTCAAGGACATTGGTTTGCCTTTGATGTCATATTGACTTCCTGCAGTTCATCCCTTTAAAGTTCGTGTCACTTCGGTAACATGTGACACAAACTTGCTTTGTTGCAGTTCATCACTTTGAAGTTTTTGTCACCATGGCAACATGTGTGTGGATGCAAGTCAACTTCAAGACAAGGTAAGATCTTTAAGGACATTGGTTTGCCTTTGATGTCTTATTGCCTTGCTGCAGTTCATCCCTTTGAAGTTTGTGTCACTTCGCTAACATGTGACACAAACTTGCCTTGCTGCAGCTCATCCCTTTGAAGTTTGTGTCACCATGGCAACATGTGAGCTAAGGCAAGTCAACTTCATGGCGAGGTAAGATCTTCAAACAGATTGTTTTGCCTTTGATGTCATATTGCCTTGCTACAGTTCAACCCTTTGAAGTTTGTGTCACTTTGGTAACATGTGTGTGAAAGCAAGTCAACTTCATGACAAGGTAAGATCTTCAAGGACATTGGTTTGCCTTTGATGTCATATTGACTTCCTGCAGTTCATCCCTTTGAAGTTCGTGTCACCATGGCAACATGTGTGTGGATGCAAGTCAACTTCAAGACAAGGTAAGATCTTTAAGGACATTGGTTTGCCTTTGATGTCTTATTGCCTTGCTGCAGTTCATCCCTTTGAAGTTTGTGTCACTTCGCTAACATGTGACACAAACTTGCTTTGTTGCAGTTCATCCCTTTGAAGTTTGTCACTACGGCATCATGTGTGTGAAGGCAAATCAACTTCATGACGAGATAAAATCTTCAATTGCCTTGCTGCAGTTCATCCCTTTGAAGTTTCTGTCACCATTGCAACATGTGTGTGAAGGAAAGTCAACTTCCTGACGAGGTAAAATCTTCATTACCTTGCTGCAGTTCATCCCTTTGAAGTTTGTGTCACCATGGCAACATGTGTGTTAAGGCAAGTCAACTTCATGACAAGGTAAGATCTTCAAGGACATTGGTTTGCCTTTGATGTCATATTGCCTTGTTGCAGTTCATCCCTTTGAAGTTTGTGTCACCATGGCAACATGTGTGTGAATGCAAGTCAACTTCATGACAAGATATGATCTTGAAGGACATTGGTTTGCCTTTGACGTCATATTGCCTTGCTACAGTTCATCCCATTGAAGTTTGTGTCACTTTGGTAACATGTGACACAAACTTGCCTTGTTGCAGTTCATCCCTTTGAAGTTTGTGTCACTTCGCTAACATGTGACACAAACTTGCTTTAATGCAGTTAATCCCATTGAAGTTTGTGTCACCATGGCAACGTGTGTGTTAAGGCAAGTCAACTTCATGACAAGGTAAGCTCTTCAAGGCCTTTGACGTCATATTGCCTTGCTACAGTTCATCCCATTGAAGTTTGTGTCACTTTGGTAACATGTGACACAAACTTGCCTTGTTGCAGTTCATCCCATTGAAGTTTGTGTCACTTTGGTAACATGTGACACAAACTTGCCTTGTTGCAGTTCATCCCTTTGAAGTTTGTGTCACTTCGCTAACATGTGACACAAACTTGCTTTAATGCAGTTAATCCCATTGAAGTTTGTGTCACCATGGCAACATGTGTGTGACGTCAAGTCAACTTAATGACAAGGTAAGATCTTCATTGAGATTGGTTTGCCTTCGATGTCATTCACCACTACGAAGATACTGGGACAGTTTCATAGTTACATGGGAGCAGGCTCTAAATTACTTTTAACTAGGTAACATCTTCCAAGTCAATATATTGCCTTGCTGCAGTTCATCCCTTTGAAGTTTGTGTCACCATGGCAACATGTGTGTGAAGGCAAATCAACTTCATGGCGAGGTAAGATCTTCAAGGACATTGGTTTGCGTTTGATGTCATATTGCCTTGCTGCAGTTCATCCCTTTGAAGTTTGTGTCACCATGGCAACATGTGTGCGAAGGCAAGTCAACTTCATGACGAGGTAAGATATTCATTGCCTTGCTGCAGTTCATCACTTTGAAGTTTGTGTCACCATGGCAACATGTGTGTGAATGCAAGTCAACGTCATGACAAGGTAAGAAGTTCAAGGACATTGGTTGGCCTTTGTTGTCATATTGCCGTCCTACAGCTCATCCCTTTGAAGTTTGTATCACCATGGTAACATGTGAGTGACGGCAAGTCAACTTCATGGCGAGGTAAGATATTCAAACAGATTGTTTTGCCTTTGATGTCATATTGCCTTGCTACAGTTCAACCCTTTGAAGTTTGTGTCACTTTGGTAACATGTGTGTGAAGGCAAATCAACTTCATGACAAGGTAATATCTTCAAGGACATTGGTTTGCCTTTAATGTCATATTGCCTTGCTGCAGTTCATCCCTTTGAAGTTTGTGTCACCATGGCAACATGTGAGTGAAGGCAAGTGAACTTCATGATGAGGTAAGATCTTCATTGCCTTGCTGCAGTTCATCCCTTTGAAGTTTGTGTCACCATGGCAGCATGTGTGTGAAGGCAAGTCAACTTCATGACAACGTAAGATCTTGAAAGAGGTTGGTTTGCCTTTGATGTCACATTGCCTTGTTACATTTCATCCCTTTGAAGTTCGTGTCACTTTGGTAACATGTGTGTGAAGGCAAATCAACTTCATGACAAGGTAATATCTTCAAGGACATTGGTTTGCCTTTAATGTCATATTGCCTTGCTGCAGTTCATCCCTTTGAAGTTTGTGTCACCATGGCAACATCTGTCTTAAGGCAAGTCAACTTCATTGTAAGGTAAGATCTTCAAGGACATTGGTTTGCCTTTGATGTCTTTTCTCCTTGCTGCAGTTCATCCCTTTGAAGTTTGTGTCACCATGGCAACATGTGACACAAACTTGCTTTGCTGCAGTTTATCCCTTTGAGGTTTTTGTCACCATGGAAACATGTGTGTGAATGCAAGTCAACTTACTGGTGAGGTAAGATCTTCAAAGAGATTGGTTTGCCTTTGATGTCATATTGCCTTGCTGTAGTTCATCCCTTTGAAGTTTGTGTCACCATGGCAACATGTGTGTGAAGGCAAGTCAACTTCCTGGCGAGTTAGGATCTTCAAAGAGATTGGTTTGCCTTTGATGTCATATTGCCTTGCTGCAGTTCATCGCTTTGAAGTTTGTGTCACCATGGCAACATGTGTGTGAAGGCAAGTCAACTTCATGGCGAGGTAAGATCTTCAAGGACATTGGTTTGCCTTTGATGTCTGTTGTCCTTGCTGCAGTTCATCCCTTTGAAGTTTGTGTCACCATGGCAACATGTGTGTGAAGGCAAGTCAACTTCATGACGAGGTAAGATCTTCATTGCCTTGCTGCAGTTCATCCCTTTGAAGTTTGTGTCACCATGGCAACATGTGTGTGAATGCAAGTCAACTTCATGACAAGGTCAGATCTTCAAGGACATTGGTTTGCCTTTGTTGTCATGTTGCCTTGCTGCAGCTCATCCCTTTGAAGTTTGTGTCACCATGGCAACATGTGAGTGACGGCAAGTCAACTTCATGGCGAGGTAAGATCTTCAAGGACATTGGTTTGCCTTTGATGTCTTT
The DNA here is from genome assembly GCA_005024645.1 of Planiliza haematocheilus. Lineage (NCBI taxonomy): Eukaryota > Metazoa > Chordata > Actinopteri > Mugiliformes > Mugilidae > Planiliza > Planiliza haematocheilus. The sequence goes on from SRSE01000006.1 coordinate 28,272, forward strand.
TGTCCTTGCTGCAGTTCATCCCTTTGAAGTTTGTGTCACCATGGGAACATGTGTGTGAATGCATGTCAACTTCATGACAAGGTAAGATCCTCAAGGACATTGGTTTGCCTTTGATGTCATATTGCCTTGCTACAGTTCATCCCCTTGAAGTTTGTGTCACTTTGGTAACATGTGACACAAACTTGCTTTGTTACAGTTCATCCCTTTGAAGTTTTTCTCACCATGGCAACATGTGTGTGAAGGCAAGTCAACTTCATGACGAGGTAAGATCTTTATGGTGATTGGTTTGCCTTTGATGGCATTCACCACTACAAAATTAGTGGTACAGTTTCATAGTTACATGGGAGCAGGCTCTAAATTACTTTTAACTAGATAACATCTTCCAAGTCAATACATTGCCTTGCTGCAGTTCATCCCTTTGAAGTTTGTGTCACCATGGCAACATGTGTATTAATGCAAGTCAACTTCATTACAAGGTAAGACCTTAATTGCCTTGCTGCAGTTCATCCCTTTGAAGTTTGTGTCACCATGGCAACATGTGTGTAAAGGCAAGTCAACTTCATGACGAGGTAAGATCTTTATTGCCTTGCTGCAGTTCATCCCTTTGAAGTTTGTGTCACCATGGCAACATGTGTGTGAAGGCAAGTCAACTTTATGACAAGTTAAGATCTTCATTGCCTTACTGCAGTTCATCCCTTTAACGTTTGTGTCACCATGGCAACATGTGTGTGAAGGCAAGTCAATTTCATGGCGAGGTAAGATCTTCAAAGAGATTGGTTTGCCTTTGATGTCATATTGCCTTGCTACAGTTCATCCCTTTGAAGTTTGTGTCACTTTGGTAACATGTGACACAAACTTGTTTTGTTGCAGTTCATCCCTTTACAGTTTTTGTCACCATGGCAACATGTGTGTTAAGGGAAGTCAACTTCATGACAAGGTAAGATCTTGATTGAGATTGGTTTGCCTTTGATGATTCACCACTACGAAGATAGTGGTACAGTTTCGTAGTTACAAGTGAGCAGACTCTAAATGACTTATAACTAGGTAGCATCTTCCAAGTCAATATATTGCCTTGCTGCAGTTCATCCCTTTGAAGTTTGTGTCACCATGGCAACATGTGAGTGACGGCAAGTCAATTTCATGGCGAGGTAATATCTTTAAAGAGATTGGTTTGCCTTTGATGTCATATTGCCTTCCTACAATTCATCTCTATGAAGTTCGTGTCACTTTGGTAACATGTGACACAAACTTGCTTTGCTGCAGGTCATCCCTTTGAAGTTTTTGTCACCATGGTAACATGTGTTTGAAGATAAGTGAACTTCATGACAAGGTAAGATCTTCAAGGACATTGGTTTGCCTTTGATGTCATATTGGCTTGCTGCAGTTCATCCCTTTGAAGTTTTTGTCACTTTGGTAACATGTGACACAAACTTGCGTTGCTGCAGTTCATCCCTTTGAAGTTTTTGTCACCATGGCAACATGTGTGTTAAGGCAAGTCAACTTCATGACAAGGTAAGATCTTTAAGGAGGTTGGTTTGAATTTGATGTCATATTGCCTTGCTGCAGTTCATCCCTTTGAAGTTGGTGTCACCATGGCAACATGTGTGTGAAGGCAAGTCAACTTCATGACAAGGTAAGGTCTTCAAGGACATTGGTTTGCCTTTGATGTCTTTTGTCCTTACTACAGTTCATCCCTTTGAAGTTTGTGTCACCATGGCAACATGTGAGTGAAGGCAAGTGAACTTCATGATGAGGTAAGATCTTCATTGCCTTCCTGCAGTTCATTCCTTTGAAGTTTTTGTCACCATGGCAATATGTGTGTGAAGGCAATCAACTTCCTGGTGAGGTAAGATCTTCAAAGAGATTGGTTTGCCTTTGATGTCATATTGCCTTGCTACATGTGTGTGGAGGCAAATCAACTTCATGACAAGGTAAGATCTTCAAGGACATTGGTTTGCCTTTGATGTCATATTGCCTTGCTGCAGTTCATCCCTTTGAAGTTTTTGTCACTTTGGTAACATGTGACACAAACTTGCTTTGCTGTAGTTCATCCCTTTGAAGTATGTGTCACCATGGCAACATGTGTGTGAAGGCAAGTCAACTTTATGACAAGGTAAGGTCTTCATTGAGACTGGTTTGCCCTTGATGTCATTCACCAATATGAAGATAGTGGCACAGTTTCATAGTTACATGTGAGCAGACTCTAAATGACTTATAACTAGGTAACATCTTCCAGGTCAACATATTGCCTTGCTGCAGTTCATCCCTTTGAAGTTTGTGTCACCATGGCAACATGTGTGTGAAGGCAAGTCAACTTTATGACAAGTTAAGATCTTCATTGCCTTGCTGCAGTTCATCCCTTTGAAGTTTGTGTCACCATGGCAACATGTGTGTGAAGGCAAGTCAACTTCATGACAAGGTAAGATCTTCAAGGACATTGGTTTGCCTTTGTTGTCATATTGCCTTGCTACATGTGTGTGGAGGCAAGTCAACTTCATGGCGAGGTAAGATCTTCAAACAGATTGTTTTACCTTTGATGTCATATTGCCTTGCTACAGTTCAACCCTTTGAAGTTTGTGTCACTTTGGTAACATGTGTGTGAAGGCAAGTCAACTTCATGACGAGGTAAGATCTTCATTGCCTTGCTGCAGTTCGTCCCTTTGAAGTTTGTGTCACCATGGCAACACATGTGTGACTGCAAGTCAACGTCATGAAAAGGTAAGATCTTCAAGGACATTGGTTTGCCTTTGTTGTCATATTGCCTTGCTGCAGCTCATCCCTTTGAATTTTGTGTCACCATGGCAACATGTGAGTGAAGGCAAGTCAACTTCATGGCAAGGTAAGATCTTCAAACAGATTGTTTTGCCTTTGATGTCATATTGCCTTGCTACAGTTCAACCCTTTGAAGTTTGTGTCACTTTGGTAACATGTGTGTGAAGGCAAGTCAACTTCATGACAAGATAAGATCTTCAAGGACATTGGTTTGCCTTTGATGTCATATTGACTTCCTGCAGTTCATCCTTTTGAAGTTTGTGTCACCATTGCAACATGTGTGTGAAGGCAAGTGAACTTCATGATGAGGTAAGATCTTTAAGGACATTGGTTTGCCTTTGATGTCATATTGCCTTGATGTAGTTCATCCCTTTGAAGTTTGTGTCACCATGGCAACATGTGTGTGAAGGCAAGTCAACTTCATGACAAGATAAGATCTTCAAGGACATTGGTTTGCCTTTGATGTCATATTGCCTTGTTGCAGTTCATTCCTTTGAAGTTTTTGTCACCATGGCAACATGTGTGTGAAGGCAAGTCAACTTCATGACAATGTAAGATCTTTAAGGACATTGGTTTGCCTTTGATGTCATATTGCCTTGATGTAGTTCATCCCTTTGAAGTTTGTGTCACCATGGCAACATGTGTGTGAAGGCAAGTCAACTTCATGACAAAGTAAGATCTTCAAGGACATTGGTTTGCCTTTGATGTCATATTGCCTTGCTGCAGTTCATCCCTTTGAAGTTTGTGTCACCATGGCAACATGTGTGTGAAGGCAAGTCAACTTCATGACGAGGTAAGATCTTCATTGCCTTGCTGCAGTTCATCCCTTTGAAGTTTGTGTAACCATGACAACGTGTGTGAAGGCACGTGAACTTCATGACGAGGTAAGATCTTCAAGGAGGTTGGTTTGAATTTGATGTCATATTGCCTTGCTGCAGTTCATCCCTTTGAAGTTGGTGTCACCATGGCAACATGTGTGTGAAGGCAAGTCAACTTCATGACAAGGTAAGATCTTCAAGGACATTGGTTTGCCTTTGATGTCATATTGCCTTGCTACATGTGTGTGGAGGCATATCAACTTCTTGACAAGGTAAGATCTTCAAGGACATTGGTTTGCCTTTGATGTCATATTGCCTTGCTGAAGTTCATCCTTTTGAAGTTTGTGTCACCATGGCAACATGTGAGTGAAGGCAAGTGAACTTCATGATGAGGTAAGATCTTCATTGCCTTCCTGCAGTTCATTCCTTTGAAGTTTTTGTCACCATGGCAATATGTGTGTGAAGGCAAGTCAACTTCCTGGTGAGGTAAGATCTTCAAAGATATTGGTTTGCCTTTGATGTCATATTGCCTTGCTACATGTGTGTGGAGGCAAATCAACTTCATGACAAGGTAAGATCTTCAAGGACATTGGTTTGCCTTTGATGTCATATTGCCTTGCTGCAGTTCATCCCTTTGAAGTTTTTGTCACTTTGGTAACATGTGAGTGAAGGCAAGTGAACTTCATGATGAGGTAAGATCTTCATTGCCTTCCTGCAGTTCATTCCTTTGAAGTTTTTGTCACCATGGCAACATGTGTTTGAAGGCAAGTAAACTTCATGACAATGTAAGATCTTCAAGGACATTGGTTTGCCTTTGATGTCATATTACCTTGCTGCAGTTCATCCCTTTGAAGTTTGTGTCACCATGGCAACATGTGTGTGAAGGCAAGTCAACTTCCTGGTGAGGTAAGATCTTCAAAGAGATTGGTTTGCCTTTGATGTCATATTGCCTTGCTACATGTGTGTGGAGGCAAATCAACTTCATGAAAAGGTAAGATCTTCAAGGACATTGGTTTGCCTTTGATGTCATATTGCCTTGCTGAAGTTCATCCCTTTGAAGTTTGTGTCACCATGGCAACATGTGTGTGAAGGGAAGTCAACTTCATGGCAAGGCAAGATCTTCAAGGACATTGGTTTGCCTTTGATGTCATATTGCCTTGCTGCAGTTCATCCCTTTGAAGTTTGTGTCACTTCGCTAACATGTGACACAAACTTGCTTTAATGCAGTTAATCCCATTGAAGTTTGTGTCACCATGGCAACATGTGTGTGAAGTCAAGTCAACTTAATGACAAGGTAAGATCTTCATTGAGATTGGTTTGCCTTTGATGTCATTCACCACTACGAAGATACTGGGACAGTTTCATAGTTACATGGGAGCAGGCTCTAAATTACTTTTAACTAGGTAACATCTTCCAAGTCAATATATTGCCTTGCTGCAGTTCATCCCTTTGAAGTTTGTGTCACCATGGCAACATGTGAGTGAAGGCAAGTCAAGTTCATGGCGAGGTAAGATCTTCAAACAGATTGTTTTGCCTTTGATGTCATATTGCCTTGCTACAGTTCAACCCTTTGAAGTTTGTGTCACTTTGGTAACATGTGTGTGAAGGCAAGTCAACTTCATGACAAGGTAAGATCTTCAAGGACATTGGTTTGCCTTTGATGTCATATTGACTTCCTGCAGTTCATCCCTTTAAAGTTCGTGTCACTTCGGTAACATGTGACACAAACTTGCTTTGTTGCAGTTCATCACTTTGAAGTTTTTGTCACCATGGCAACATGTGTGTGGATGCAAGTCAACTTCAAGACAAGGTAAGATCTTTAAGGACATTGGTTTGCCTTTGATGTCTTATTGCCTTGCTGCAGTTCATCCCTTTGAAGTTTGTGTCACTTCGCTAACATGTGACACAAACTTGCCTTGCTGCAGCTCATCCCTTTGAAGTTTGTGTCACCATGGCAACATGTGAGCTAAGGCAAGTCAACTTCATGGCGAGGTAAGATCTTCAAACAGATTGTTTTGCCTTTGATGTCATATTGCCTTGCTACAGTTCAACCCTTTGAAGTTTGTGTCACTTTGGTAACATGTGTGTGAAAGCAAGTCAACTTCATGACAAGGTAAGATCTTCAAGGACATTGGTTTGCCTTTGATGTCATATTGACTTCCTGCAGTTCATCCCTTTGAAGTTTGTGTCACCATGGCAACATGTGTGTGGATGCAAGTCAACTTCAAGACAAGGTAAGATCTTTAAGGACATTGGTTTGCCTTTGATGTCTTATTGCCTTGCTGCAGTTCATCCCTTTGAAGTTTGTGTCACTTCGCTAACATGTGACACAAACTTGCTTTGTTGCAGTTCATCCCTTTGAAGTTTTTGTCACCATGGCAGCATGTGTGTGAAGGCAAGTCAACTTCATGACAACGTAAGATCTTCAAAGAGATTGGTTTGCCTTTGATGTCACATTGCCTTGTTACATTTCATCCCTTTGAAGTTCGTGTCACTTTGGTAACATGTGTGTGAAGGCAAATCAACTTCATGACAAGGTAATATCTTCAAGGACATTGGTTTGCCTTTTATGTCATATTGCCTTGCTGCAGTTCATCCCTTTGAAGTTTGTGTCACCATGGCAACATCTGTCTTAAGGCAAGTCAACTTCATTGTAAGGTAAGATCTTCAAGGACATTGGTTTGCCTTTGATGTCTTTTCTCCTTGCTGCAGTTCATCCCTTTGAAGTTTGTGTCACCATGGCAACATGTGACACAAACTTGCTTTGCTGCAGTTTATCCCTTTGAGGTTTTTGTCACCATGGAAACATGTGTGTGAAGGCAAGTCAACTTACTGGTGAGGTAAGATCTTCAAAGAGATTGGTTTGCCTTTGATGTCATATTGCCTTGCTGTAGTTCATCCCTTTGAAGTTTGTGTCACCATGGCAACATGTGTGTGAAGGCAAGTCAACTTCCTGGCGAGTTAGGATCTTCAAAGAGATTGGTTTGCCTTTGATGTCATATTGCCTTGCTGCAGTTCATCGCTTTGAAGTTTGTGTCACCATGGCAACATGTGTGTGAAGGCAAGTCAACTTCATGGCGAGGTAAGATCTTCAAGGACATTGGTTTGCCTTTGATGTCTGTTGTCCTTGCTGCAGTTCATCCCTTTGAAGTTTCTGTCACCATGGCAACATGTGTGTTAAGGCAAGTCAACTTCATGACAAGGTAAGACCTTCAAGGACATTGGTTTGCCTTTGATTCCATATTGCCTTGCTGCAGTTCATCCCTTTGAAGTTTGTGTCACCATGGCAACATGTGTGTGAAGGCAAGTCAACTTTATGACAAGGTAAGATCTTCATTGAGACTGGTTTGCCTTTGATGTCATTCACCAATACGAAGATAGCCGTACAGTTTCATATTTACATGTGAGCAGACTCTAAATGACTTCTACCTAGGTAACATCTTCCAAGTCAATATATTGCCTTGCTGCAGTTTTTCCCTTTGAAGTTTGTGTCACCATGGCAACATGTGTGTGAAGGTAAGTCAACTTCATGACGTGGTAAGATCTTCATTGCCTTGCTGTAGTTCATCCCTTTGAAGTTTGTGTCACCATGGCAACATGTGTGTGAATGCAAGTCAACTTCATGACAAGGTAAGATCTTCAAGGACATTGGTTTGCCTTCGATGTCATATTGCCTTGCTACAGTTCATCCCCTTGAAGTTTGTGTCACTTTGGTAACATGTGACACAAACTTGCTTTGCTGCAGTTCATCCCTTCGAGGTTTTTGTCACCATGGCAACATGTGTGTGAAGGCAAGTCAACTTCATGACGAGGTAAGATCTTCATTGCCTTGCTGCAGTTCATCCCTTTGAAGTTTGTGTCACCATTGCAACATGTGTGTGTGAAGGCAAGTCAACTTCATGACGAGATAAGATCTTCATTGCCTTGCTGCAGTTGATCCCCTTGAAGTTTGTGTCACTTTGGTAACATGTGACACAAACTTCCTTTGTTGCAGTTCATCCCTTTGAAGTTTTTGTCACCATGACAACATGTGGGTGAAGGCAAGTCAACTTCATGACAAGATAAGATCTTCAAGGACATTGGTTTGCCTTTGATGTCATATTGACTTGCTGCAGTTCATCCCTTTGAATTTTGTGTCACTTCGGTAACATATGACACAAACTTGCTTTGTTGCAGTTCATCCCTTTGAAGTTTTTGTCACCATGGAAACATGTGTGTGAAGGCAAGTCAACTTACTGGTGAGGTAAGATCTTCAAAAAGATTGGTTTGCCTTTGATGTCATATTGCCTTGCTACATTTCATCCCTTTGAAGTTTTTGTCACTATGGCAACATGTGTGTGGAGGAAAATCAACTTCATGACAAGGTAAGATCTTCAAGGACATTGGTTTGCCTTTGATGTCATATGGCCTTGCTGCAGTTCATCCCTTTGAAGTTTGTGTCACCATGGCAACATGTGTGTGAAGGCAAGTGAACTTCAAAATGAGGTAAGATCCTCATTGCCTTGCTGCAGTTCATCCCTTTGAAGTTTGTGTCACCATGGCAACATGTGTGTGAAGGCAAGTCAACTTCATGACGAGGTAAGATCTTCATTGCCTTGCTGCAGTACATCCCTTTGAAGTTTGTGTCACCATGGCAACATGTGTGTGAATGCAAGTCAACTTCATGACAAGGTCAGATCTTCAAGGACATTGGTTTGCCTTTGTTGTCATGTTGCCTTGCTGCAGCTCATCCCTTTGAAGTTTGTGTCACCATGGCAACATGTGAGTGACGGCAAGTCAACTTCATGGCGAGGTAAGATCTTCAAGGACATTGGTTTGCCTTTGATGTCTTTTGTCCTTGCTGCAGTTCATCCCTTTGAAGTTTGTGTCACCATGGCAACATGTGTGTGAATGCAAGTCAACTTCATGACAAGGTAAGATCTTCAAGGACATCGGTTTGCCTTTGATGTCATATTGCCTTGCTACAGTTCATCCCCTTGACGTTTGTGTCACTTTGGTAACATGTGACACAAACTTGCTTTGTTGCAGTTCATCCCTTTGAAGTTTTTCTGACCATGGCAACATGTGTGTGTAGGCAAGTCAACTTCTTCAAGGACATTGGTTTGCCTTTGATGTCTTTTCTCCTTGCTGCAGTTCATCCCTTTGAAGTTTGTGTCACCATGGCAACATGTGACACAAACTTGCTTTGCTGCAGTTCATCCCTTTGAAGTTTGTGTCACCATGGCAACATGTGTGTGAAGGCAAGTCAACTTCATGACGAGGTAAGATCTTCATTGCCTTGCTGCAGTTCATCCCTTTGAAGTTTGTGTCACCATGGCAACATGTGTGTGAATGCAAGTCAACTTCATGACAAGGTAAGATCTTCAAGGACATTGGTTTGCCTTTGTTGTCATGTTGCCTTGCTGCAGCTCATCCCTTTGAAGTTTGTGTCACCATGGCAACATGTGAGTGACAGCAAGTCAACTTCATGACGAGGTAAGATCTTCAAGGAAATTGGTTTGCCTTTGATGTCTTTTGTCCTTGCTGCACTACATCCCTTTGAAGTTTGTGTCACCATGGCAACATGTGTGTGAATGCAAGTCAACTTCATGACAAGGTAAGATCTTCAAGGACATTGGTTTGCCTTTGATGTCATATTGCCTTGCTACAGTTCATCCCCTTGAAGTTTGTGTCACTCTGGTAACATGTGACACAAACTTGCTTTGTTGCAGTTCATCCCTTTGAAGTTTTTCTCACCATGGCAACATGTGTGTGTAGGCAAGTCAACTTCATGACAAGGTAAGATCTTCAAGGACATTGGTTTGCCTTTGATGTCTTTTCTCCTTGCTGCAGTTCATCCCTTTGAAGTTTGTGTAACCATGGCAACATGTGTGTGAAGGCAAGTGAACTTCATGACGAGGTAAGATCTTCATTGCCTTGCTGCAGTTCATTCCTTTGAAGTTTGTGTCACCATGGCAACATGTGTGTTAAGGCAAGTCAACTTCATGCCAAGGTAAGATCTTCAAGGAGGTTGGTTTGCCTTTGATGTCATATTGCCTTGCTGCAGTTCATGCCTTTGAAGTTTGTGTCACCATGGCAACATGTGACACAAACTTGCTTTGCTGCAGTTTATCCCTTTGAGGTTTTTGTCACCATGGCAACATGTGTGTGAAGGCAAGTCAACTTCATGACGAGGTAAGATCTTCATTGCCTTACTGCAGTTCATCCTTTGAAGTTTGTGTCACCATGGCAACATGTGTGTGAAGGCAAGTCAACTTCATGACAAGGTAAGATCTTCAAGGACATTGGTTTGCCTTTCATGTCATATTAACTTGCTGCAGTTCATCCCTTTGAATTTTGTGTCACCATGGCAACATGTGTGTGAAGGCAAGTCAACTTCATGACGAGGTAAGATCTTCATTGCCTTACTGCAGTTCATCCTTTGAAGTTTGTGTCACCATGGCAACATGTGTGTGAAGGCAAGTCAACTTCATGACAAGGTAAGATCTTCAAGGACATTGGTTTGCCTTTGATGTCATATTAACTTGTTGCAGTTCATCCCTTTGAAATTTTTGTCACCATGGAAACATGTGTGTGAAGGCAAGTCAACTTACTGGTGAGGTAAGATCTTCAAAGAGATTGGTTTGCCTTTGATGTCATATTGCCTTGCTGTAGTTCATCCCTTTGAAGTTTGTGTCACCATGGCAACATGTGTGTGAAGGCAAGTCAACTTTATGACAACGTGAGATCTTCATTGAGACTGGTTTGCCTTTGATGTCATTCACCAATACGAAGATAGCCGTACAGTTTCATATTTACATGTGAGCAGACTCTAAATGACTTCTACCTAGGTAACATCTTCCAAGTCAATATATTGCCTTGCTGCAGTTCATCCCTTTGAAGTTTGTGTCACCATGGCAACATGTGTGTGAAGGCAAGTCAACTTCCTGGCGAGTTAGGATCTTCAAAGAGATTGGTTTGCCTTTGATGTCATATTGCCTTGCTGCAGTTCATCCCTTTGAAGTTTGTGTCACCATGGCAACATGTGTGTGAATGCAAGTCAACTTCATGACAAGGTAAGATCTTCAAGGACATTGGTTTGCCTTCGATGTCATATTGCCTTGCTACAGTTCATCCCCTTGAAGTTTGTGTCACTTTGGTAACATGTGACACAAACTTGCTTTGTTGCACTTCATCCCTTTGAAGTTTTTCTGACCATGGCAACATGTGTGTGTAGGCAAGTCAACTTCTTCAAGGACATTGGTTTGCCTTTGATGTCTTTTCTCCTTGCTGCAGTTCATCCCTTTGAAGTTTGTGTCACCATGGCAACATGTGTGTGAAGGCAAGTGAACTTTATGACAAGGTAAGATCTTCATTGAGACTGGTTTGCCTTTGATATCATTCACCAAAACGAAGATAGCCGTACAGTTTCATATTTACATGTGAGCAGACTCTAAATGACTTCAACCTAGGTAACATCTTCCAAGTCAATATATTGCCTTGCTGCAGTTCATCCCTTTGAAGTTTGTGTCACCATGGCAACATGTGTGTGAAGGCAAGTCAACTTCCTGGCGAGTTAGGATCTTCAAAGAGATTGGTTTGCCTTTGATGTCATATTGCCTTGCTGCAGTTCATCGCTTTGAAGTTTGTGTCACCATGGCAACATGTGTGTGAAGGCAAGTCAACTTCATGACGAGGTAAGATCTTCATTGCCTTGCTGCAGTTCATCCCTTTGAAGTTTGTGTCACCATGGCAACATGTGTGTGAAGGCAAGTCAACTTCATGACGAGGTAAGATCTTCATTGCCTTGCTACAGTTCATCCCCTTGAAGTTTGTGTCACTTTGGTAACATGTGACACAAACTTGCTTTGTTGCAGTTCATCCCTTTGAAGTTTTTCTCACCATGGCAACATGTGTGTGTAGGCAAGTCAACTTCATGACAAGGTAAGATCTTCAAGGACATTGGTTTGCCTTTGATGTCTTTTCTCCTTGCTGCAGTTCATCCCTTTGAAGTTTGTGTCACCATGGCAACATGTGTGTGAAGGCAAGTGAACTTCATGACGAGGTAAGATCTTCATTGCCTTGCTGCAGTTCATTCCTTTGAAGTTTGTGTCACCATGGCAACATGTGTGTTAAGGCAAGTCAACTTCATGCCAAGGTAAGATCTTCAAGGAGGTTGGTTTGCCTTTGATGTCATATTGCCTTGCTGCAGTTCATGCCTTTGAAGTTTGTGTCACCATGGCAACATGTGACACAAACTTGCTTTGCTGCAGTTCATCCCTTTGAGGTTTTTGTCACCATGGCAACATGTGTGTGAAGGCAAGTCAACTTCATGACGAGGTAAGATCTTCATTGCCTTGCTGCAGTTCATCCCTTTGAAGTTTGTGTCACCATGGCAACATGTGTGTGAAGGCAAGTCAACTTCATGACGAGATAAGATCTTCATTGCCTTGCTGCAGTTGATCCCCTTGAAGTTTGTGTCACTTTGGTAACATGTGACACAAACTTCCTTTGTTGCAGTTCATCCCTTTGAAGTTTTTGTCACCATGGCAACATGTGGGTGAAGGCAAGTCAACTTCATGACAAGGTAAGATCTTCAAGGACATTGGTTTGCCTTTGATGTCATATTGACTTGCTGCAGTTCATCCCTTTGAATTTTGTGTCACTTCGGTAACATATGACACAAACTTGCTTTGTTGCAGTTCATCCCTTTGAAGTTTTTGTCACCATGGAAACATGTGTGTGAAGGCAAGTCAACTTACTGGTGAGGTAAGATCTTCAAAAAGATTGGTTTGCCTTTGATGTCATATTGCCTTGCTACATTTCATCCCTTTGAAGTTTTTGTCACTATGGCAACATGTGTGTGGAGGAAAATCAACTTCATGACAAGGTAAGATCTTCAAGGACATTGGTTTGCCTTTGATGTCATATGGCCTTGCTGCAGTTCATCCCTTTGAAGTTTGTGTCACCATGGCAACATGTGTGTGAAGGCAAGTGAACTTCAAAATGAGGTAAGATCTTCATTGCCTTGCTGCAGTTCATCCCTTTGAAGTTTGTGTCACCATGGCAACATGTGTGTGAAGGCAAGTCAACTTCATGACGAGGTAAGATCTTCATTGCCTTGCTGCAGTACATCCCTTTGAAGTTTGTGTCACCATGGCAACATGTGTGTGAATGCAAGTCAACTTCATGACAAGGTCAGATCTTCAAGGACATTGGTTTGCCTTTGTTGTCATGTTGCCTTGCTGCAGCTCATCCCTTTGAAGTTTGTGTCACCATGGCAACATGTGAGTGACGGCAAGTCAACTTCATGGCGAGGTAAGATCTTCAAGGACATTGGTTTGCCTTTGATGTCTTTTGTCCTTGCTGCAGTTCATCCCTTTGAAGTTTGTGTCACCATGGCAACATGTGTGTGAATGCAAGTCAACTTCATGACAAGGTAAGATCTTCAAGGACATCGGTTTGCCTTTGATGTCATATTGCCTTGCTACAGTTCATCCCCTTGACGTTTGTGTCACTTTGGTAACATGTGACACAAACTTGCTTTGTTGCAGTTCATCCCTTTGAAGTTTTTCTGACCATGGCAACATGTGTGTGTAGGCAAGTCAACTTCTTCAAGGACATTGGTTTGCCTTTGATGTCTTTTCTCCTTGCTGCAGTTCATCCCTTTGAAGTTTGTGTCACCATGGCAACATGTGACACAAACTTGCTTTGCTGCAGTTCATCCCTTTGAAGTTTGTGTCACCATGGCAACATGTGTGTGAAGGCAAGTCAACTTCATGACGAGGTAAGATCTTCATTGCCTTGCTGCAGTTCATCCCTTTGAAGTTTGTGTCACCATGGCAACATGTGTGTGAATGCAAGTCAACTTCATGACAAGGTAAGATCTTCAAGGACATTGGTTTGCCTTTGTTGTCATGTTGCCTTGCTGCAGCTCATCCCTTTGAAGTTTGTGTCACCATGGCAACATGTGAGTGACAGCAAGTCAACTTCATGACGAGGTAAGATCTTCAAGGAAATTGGTTTGCCTTTGATGTCTTTTGTCCTTGCTGCACTACATCCCTTTGAAGTTTGTGTCACCATGGCAACATGTGTGTGAATGCAAGTCAACTTCATGACAAGGTAAGATCTTCAAGGACATTGGTTTGCCTTTGATGTCATATTGCCTTGCTACAGTTCATCCCCTTGAAGTTTGTGTCACTCTGGTAACATGTGACACAAACTTGCTTTGTTGCAGTTCATCCCTTTGAAGTTTTTCTCACCATGGCAACATGTGTGTGTAGGCAAGTCAACTTCATGACAAGGTAAGATCTTCAAGGACATTGGTTTGCCTTTGATGTCTTTTCTCCTTGCTGCAGTTCATCCCTTTGAAGTTTGTGTAACCATGGCAACATGTGTGTGAAGGCAAGTGAACTTCATGACGAGGTAAGATCTTCATTGCCTTGCTGCAGTTCATTCCTTTGAAGTTTGTGTCACCATGGCAACATGTGTGTTAAGGCAAGTCAACTTCATGCCAAGGTAAGATCTTCAAGGAGGTTGGTTTGCCTTTGATGTCATATTGCCTTGCTGCAGTTCATGCCTTTGAAGTTTGTGTCACCATGGCAACATGTGACACAAACTTGCTTTGCTGCAGTTTATCCCTTTGAGGTTTTTGTCACCATGGCAACATGTGTGTGAAGGCAAGTCAACTTCATGACGAGGTAAGATCTTCATTGCCTTACTGCAGTTCATCCTTTGAAGTTTGTGTCACCATGGCAACATGTGTGTGAAGGCAAGTCAACTTCATGACAAGGTAAGATCTTCAAGGACATTGGTTTGCCTTTCATGTCATATTAACTTGCTGCAGTTCATCCCTTTGAATTTTGTGTCACCATGGCAACATGTGTGTGAAGGCAAGTCAACTTCATGACGAGGTAAGATCTTCATTGCCTTACTGCAGTTCATCCTTTGAAGTTTGTGTCACCATGGCAACATGTGTGTGAAGGCAAGTCAACTTCATGACAAGGTAAGATCTTCAAGGACATTGGTTTGCCTTTGATGTCATATTAACTTGTTGCAGTTCATCCCTTTGAAATTTTTGTCACCATGGAAACATGTGTGTGAAGGCAAGTCAACTTACTGGTGAGGTAAGATCTTCAAAGAGATTGGTTTGCCTTTGATGTCATATTGCCTTGCTGTAGTTCATCCCTTTGAAGTTTGTGTCACCATGGCAACATGTGTGTGAAGGCAAGTCAACTTTATGACAACGTGAGATCTTCATTGAGACTGGTTTGCCTTTGATGTCATTCACCAATACGAAGATAGCCGTACAGTTTCATATTTACATGTGAGCAGACTCTAAATGACTTCTACCTAGGTAACATCTTCCAAGTCAATATATTGCCTTGCTGCAGTTCATCCCTTTGAAGTTTGTGTCACCATGGCAACATGTGTGTGAAGGCAAGTCAACTTCCTGGCGAGTTAGGATCTTCAAAGAGATTGGTTTGCCTTTGATGTCATATTGCCTTGCTGCAGTTCATCGCTTTGAAGTTTGTGTCACCATGGCAACATGTGTGTGAAGGCAAGTCAACTTCATGGCGAGGTAAGATCTTCAAGGACATTGGTTTGCCTTTGATGTCTTTTGTCCTTGCTGCAGATCATCCCTTTGAAGTTTGTGTCACCATGGCAACATGTGTGTGAATGCAAGTCAACTTCATGACAAGGTAAGATCTTCAAGGACATTGGTTTGCCTTCGATGTCATATTGCCTTGCTACAGTTCATCCCCTTGAAGTTTGTGTCACTTTGGTAACATGTGACACAAACTTGCTTTGTTGCACTTCATCCCTTTGACGTTTTTCTGACCATGGCAACATGTGTGTGTAGGCAAGTCAACTTCTTCAAGGACATTGGTTTGCCTTTGATGTCTTTTCTCCTTGCTGCAGTTCATCCCTTTGAAGTTTGTGTCACCATGGCAACATGTGTGTGAAGGCAAGTGAACTTTATGACAAGGTAAGATCTTCATTGAGACTGGTTTGCCTTTGATATCATTCACCAAAACGAAGATAGCCGTACAGTTTCATATTTACATGTGAGCAGACTCTAAATGACTTCAACCTAGGTAACATCTTCCAAGTCAATATATTGCCTTGCTGCAGTTCATCCCTTTGAAGTTTGTGTCACCATGGCAACATGTGTGTGAAGGCAAGTCAACTTCCTGGCGAGTTAGGATCTTCAAAGAGATTGGTTTGCCTTTGATGTCATATTGCCTTGCTGCAGTTCATCGCTTTGAAGTTTGTGTCACCATGGCAACATGTGTGTGAAGGCAAGTCAACTTCATGACGAGGTAAGATCTTCATTGCCTTGCTGCAGTTCATCCCTTTGAAGTTTGTGTCACCATGGCAACATGTGTGTGAAGGCAAGTCAACTTCATGACGAGGTAAGATCTTCATTGCCTTGCTACAGTTCATCCCCTTGAAGTTTGTGTCACTTTGGTAACATGTGACACAAACTTGCTTTGTTGCAGTTCATCCCTTTGAAGTTTTTCTCACCATGGCAACATGTGTGTGTAGGCAAGTCAACTTCATGACAAGGTAAGATCTTCAAGGACATTGGTTTGCCTTTGATGTCTTTTCTCCTTGCTGCAGTTCATCCCTTTGAAGTTTGTGTCACCATGGCAACATGTGTGTGAAGGCAAGTGAACTTCATGACGAGGTAAGATCTTCATTGCCTTGCTGCAGTTCATTCCTTTGAAGTTTGTGTCACCATGGCAACATGTGTGTTAAGGCAAGTCAACTTCATGCCAAGGTAAGATCTTCAAGGAGGTTGGTTTGCCTTTGATGTCATATTGCCTTGCTGCAGTTCATGCCTTTGAAGTTTGTGTCACCATGGCAACATGTGACACAAACTTGCTTTGCTGCAGTTCATCCCTTTGAGGTTTTTGTCACCATGGCAACATGTGTGTGAAGGCAAGTCAACTTCATGACGAGGTAAGATCTTCATTGCCTTGCTGCAGTTCATCCCTTTGAAGTTTGTGTCACCATGGCAACATGTGTGTGAAGGCAAGTCAACTTCATGACGAGATAAGATCTTCATTGCCTTGCTGCAGTTGATCCCCTTGAAGTTTGTGTCACTTTGGTAACATGTGACACAAACTTCCTTTGTTGCAGTTCATCCCTTTGAAGTTTTTGTCACCATGGCAACATGTGGGTGAAGGCAAGTCAACTTCATGACAAGGTAAGATCTTCAAGGACATTGGTTTGCCTTTGATGTCATATTGACTTGCTGCAGTTCATCCCTTTGAATTTTGTGTCACTTCGGTAACATATGACACAAACTTGCTTTGTTGCAGTTCATCCCTTTGAAGTTTTTGTCACCATGGAAACATGTGTGTGAAGGCAAGTCAACTTACTGGTGAGGTAAGATCTTCAAAAAGATTGGTTTGCCTTTGATGTCATATTGCCTTGCTACATTTCATCCCTTTGAAGTTTGTGTCACTATGGCAACATGTGTGTGGAGGAAAATCAACTTCATGACAAGGTAAGATCTTCAAGGACATTGGTTTGCCTTTGATGTCATATTGCCTTGCTGCAGTTCATCCCTTTGAAGTTTGTGTCACCATGGCAACATGTGTGTGAAGGCAAGTGAACTTCAAAATGAGGTAAGATCTTCATTGCCTTGCTGCAGTTCATCCCTTTGAAGTTTGTGTCACCATGGCAACATGTGTGTGAAGGCAAGTCAACTTTATGACAAGGTAAGATCTTCATTGAGACTGGTTTGCCTTTGATATCATTCACCAAAACGAAGATAGCCGTACAGTTTCATATTTACATGTGAGCAGACTCTAAATGACTTCAACCTAGGTAACATCTTCCAAGTCAATATATTGCCTTGCTGCAGTTCATCCCTTTGAAGTTTGTGTCACCATGGCAACATGTGTGTGAAGGCAAGTCAACTTCCTGGCGAGTTAGGATCTTCAAAGAGATTGGTTTGCCTTTGATGTCATATTGCCTTGCTGCAGTTCATCGCTTTGAAGTTTGTGTCACCATGGCAACATGTGTGTGAAGGCAAGTCAACTTCATGACGAGGTAAGATCTTCATTGCCTTGCTACAGTTCATCCCCTTGAAGTTTGTGTCACTTTGGTAACATGTGACACAAACTTGCTTTGTTGCAGTTCATCCCTTTGAAGTTTTTCTCACCATGGCAACATGTGTGTGTAGGCAAGTCAACTTCATGACAAGGTAAGATCTTCAAGGACATTGGTTTGCCTTTGATGTCTTTTCTCCTTGCTGCAGTTCATCCCTTTGAAGTTTGTGTCACCATGGCAACATGTGTGTGAAGGCAAGTCAACTTCATGCCAAGGTAAGATCTTCAAGGAGGTTGGTTTGCCTTTGATGTCATATTGCCTTGCTGCAGTTCATGCCTTTGAAGTTTGTGTCACCATGGCAACATGTGACACAAACTTGCTTTGCTGCAGTTTATCCCTTTGAGGTTTTTGTCACCATGGCAACATGTGTGTGAAGGCAAGTCAACTTCATGACGAGGTAAGATCTTCATTGCCTTGCTGCAGTTCATCCTTTGAAGTTTGTGTCACCATGGCAACATGTGTGTGAAGGCAAGTCAACTTCATGACAAGGTAAGATCTTCAAGGACATTGGTTTGCCTTTGATGTCATATTGCCTTGCTGTAGTTCATCCCTTTGAAGTTTGTGTCACCATGGCAACATGTGTGTGAAGGCAAGTCAACGTTATGACAAGGTGAGATCTTCATTGAGACTGGTTTGCCTTTGATGTCATTCACCAATACGAAGATAGCCGTACAGTTTCATATTTACATGTGAGCAGACTCTAAATGACTTCTACCTAGGTAACATCTTCCAAGTCAATATATTGCCTTGCTGCAGTTCATCCCTTTGAAGTTTGTGTCACCATGGCAACATGTGTGTGAAGGCAAGTCAACTTCCTGGCGAGGTAGGATCTTCAAAGAGATTGGTTTGCCTTTGATGTCATATTGCCTTGCTGCAGTTCATCGCTTTGAAGTTTGTGTCACCATGGCAACATGTGTGTGAAGGCAAGTCAACTTCATGACGAGGTAAGATCTCTATTGCCTTGCTGCAGTTCATCCCTTTGAAGTTTGTGTCACCATGGCAACATGTGTGTGAATGCAAGTCAACTTCATGACAAGGTAAGATCTTCAAGGACATTGGTTTGCCTTTGTTGTCATGTTGCCTTGCTGCAGCTCATCCCTTTGAAGTTTGTGTCACCATGGCAACATGTGAGTGATGGCAAGTCAACTTCATGACGAGGTAAGATCTTCAAGGACATTGGTTTGCCTTTGATGTCTTTTGTCCTTGCTGCAGTTCATCCCTTTGAAGTTTGTGTCACCATGGCAACATGTGTGTGAATGCAAGTCAACTTCATGACAAGGTAAGATCTTCAAGGACATTGGTTTGCCTTTGATGTCATATTGCCTTGCTACAGTTCATCCCCTTGAAGTTTGTGTCACTTTGGTAACATGTGACACAAACTTGCTTTGTTGCAGTTCATCCCTTTGAAGTTTTTCTCACCATGGCAACATGTGTGTGTAGGCAAGTCAACTTCATGACAAGGTAAGATCTTCAAGGACATTGGTTTGCCTTTGATGTCATATTGCCTTGCTGCAGTTCATCCCTTTGAAGTTTGTGTCACCATGGCAACATGTGTGTGAAGGCAAGTGAACTTCAAAATGAGGTAAGATCTTCATTTCCTTGCTGCAGTTCATCCCTTTGAAGTGTGTGTCACCATGGCAACATGTGTGTGAAGGCAAGTCAACTTTATGACAAGGTAAGATCTTCATTGAGGCTGGTTTGCCTTTGATATCATTCACCAAAACGAAGATAGCCGTACAGTTTCATATTTACATGTGAGCAGACTCTAAATGACTTCAACCTAGGTAACATCTTCCAAGTCAATATATTGCCTTGCTGCAGTTCATCCCTTTGAAGTTTGTGTCACCATGGCAACATGTGTGTGAAGGCAAGTCAACTTCCTGGCGAGTTAGGATCTTCAAAGAGATTGGTTTGCCTTTGATGTCATATTGCCTTGCTGCAGTTCATCGCTTTGAAGTTTGTGTCACCATGGCAACATGTGTGTGAAGGCAAGTCAACTTCATGACGAGGTAAGATCTTCATTGCCTTGCTGCAGTTCATCCCTTTGAAGTTTGTGTCACCATGGCAACATGTGTGTGAAGGCAAGTCAACTTCATGACGAGGTAAGATCTTCATTGCCTTGCTGCAGTTCATCCCTTTGAAGTTTGTGTCACCATGGCAACATGTGTTTGAAGGCAAGTCAACTTCATGACGAGGTAAGATCTTCATTGCCTTGCTACAGTTCATCCCCTTGAAGTTTGTGTCACTTTGGTAACATGTGACACAAACTTGCTTTGTTGCAGTTCATCCCTTTGAAGTTTTTCTCACCATGGCAACATGTGTGTGTAGGCAAGTCAACTTCATGACAAGGTAAGATCTTCAAGGACATTGGTTTGCCTTTGATGTCTTTTCTCCTTGCTGCAGTTCATCCCTTTGAAGTTTGTGTCACCATGGCAACATGTGTGTGAAGGCAAGTCAACTTCATGACGAGGTAAGATCTTCATTGCCTTGCTGCAGTTCATCCCTTTGAAGTTTGTGTCACCATGGCAACATGTGTGTGAAGGCAAGTCAACTTCATGCCAAGGTAAGATCTTCAAGGAGGTTGGTTTGCCTTTGATGTCATATTGCCTTGCTGCAGTTCATGCCTTTGAAGTTTGTGTCACCATGGCAACATGTGACACAAACTTGCTTTGCTGCAGTTTATCCCTTTGAGGTTTTTGTCACCGTGGCAACATGTGTTTGAAGGCAAGTCAACTTCATGACGAGGTAAGATCTTCATTGCCTTGCTGCAGTTCATCCTTTGAAGTTTGTGTCACCATGGCAACATGTGTGTGAAGGCAAGTCAACTTCATGACAAGATAAGATCTTCATTGCCTTGCTGCAGTTGATCCCCTTGAAGTTTGTGTCACTTTGGTAACATGTGACACACACTTCCTTTGTTGCAGTTCATCCCTTTGAAGTTTTTGTCACCATGGCAACATGTGTGTGAAGGCAAGTCAACTTCATGACAAGGTAAGATCTTCAAGGACATTGGTTTGCCTTTGATGTCATATTGACTTGCTGCAGTTCATCCCTTTGAATTTTGTGTCACTTCGGTAACATATGACACAAACTTGCTTTGTTGCAGTTCATCCCTTTGAAATTTTTGTCACCATGGAAACGTGTGTGAAGGCAAGTCAACTTAAAGGTGAGGTAAGATCTTCAAAGAGATTGGTTTGCCTTTGATGTCATATTGCCTTGCTGTAGTTCATCCCTTTGAAGTTTGTGTCACCATGGCAACATGTGTGTGAAGGCAAGTCAACTTTATGACAAGGTGAGATCTTCATTGAGACTGGTTTGCCTTTGATGTCATTCACCTATACGAAGATAGCCGTACAGTTTCATATTTACATGTGAGCAGACTCTAAATGACTTCTACCTAGGTAACATCTTCCAAGTCAATATATTGCCTTGCTGCAGTTCATCCCTTTGAAGTTTGTGTCACCATGGCAACATGTGAGTGACGGCAAGTCAACTTCATGGCGAGGTAAGATCTTCAAGGACATTGGTTTGCCTTTGATGTCATGTTGCCTTGCTGCAGCTCATCCCTTTGAAGTTTGTGTCACCATGGCAACATGTGAGTGACGGCAAGTCAACTTCATGGCGAGGTAAGATCTTCAAGGACATTGGTTTGCCTTTGATGTCTTTTGTCCTTGCTGCAATTCATCCCTTTGAAGTTTGTGTCACCATGGCAACATGTGTGTGAATGCAAGTCAACTTCATGACAAGATATGATCTTGAAGGACATTGGTTTGCCTTTGACGTCATATTGCCTTGCTACAGTTCATCCCATTGAAGTTTCTGTCACTTTGGTAACATGTGACACAAACTTGCCTTGTTGCAGTTCATCCCATTGAAGTTTGTGTCACTTTGGTAACATGTGACACAAACTTGCCTTGTTGCAGTTCATCCCTTTGAAGTTTGTGTCACTTCGCTAACATGTGACACAAACTTGCTTTAATGCAGTTAATCCCATTGAAGTTTGTGTCACCATGGCAACATGTGTGTGAAGTCAAGTCAACTTAATGACAAGGTAAGATCTTCATTGAGATTGGTTTGCCTTTGATGTCATTTACCACTACGAAGATACTGGGACAGATTCATAGTTACATGGGAGCAGGCTCTAAATTACTTTTAACTAGGTAACATCTTCCAAGTCAATATATTGCCTTGCTGCAGTTCATCCCTTTGAAGTTTGTGTCACCATGGCAACATGTGTGTGAAGGCAAATCAACTTCATGGCGAGGTAAGATCTTCAAAGAGATTGGTTTGCTTTTGATGTCATATTGCCTTGCTACAGTTTAACCCTTTGAAGTTTGTGTCACTTTGGTAACATGTGTGTGAAGGCAAGTCAACTTCATGACGAGGTAAGATCTTCATTGCCTTGCTGCAGTTCATCCCTTTGAAGTTTGTGTCACCATGGCAACATGTGTGTTAAGCCAAGTCAACTTCATGACAAGGTAAGATCTTCAAGGACATTGGTTTGCCTTTGATGTCATATTGCCTTGCTGCAGTTCATCCCTTTGAAGTTTGTGTCACCATGGCAACATGTGTGTGAAGGCAAATCAACTTCATGGCGAGGTAAGATCTTCAAAGAGATTGGTTTGCTTTTGATGTCATATTGCCTTGCTACAGTTCAACCCTTTGAAGTTCGTGTCACTTTGGTAACATGTGACACAAACTTGCTTTGTTGCAGTTCATCACTTTGAAGTTTTTGTCACCATGGCAACATGTGTGTGGATGCAAGTCAACTTCAAGACAAGGTAAGATCTTTAAGGACATTGGTTTGCCTTTGATGTCTTATTGCCTTGCTGCAGTTCATCCCTTTGAAGTTTGTGTCACTTCGCTAACATGTGACACAAACTTGCTTTGTTGCAGTTCATCCCTTTGAAGTTTGTGTCACCATGGCAACATGTGTGTGAAGGCAGGTCAACTTCATGACGAGGTAAGATCTCCATTGCCTTGCTGCAGTTCATCCCTTTGAAGTTTGTCACTACGGCATCATGTGTGTGAAGGCAAATCAACTTCATGAAAAGGTAAGATCTTCAAGGACATTGGTTTACCTTTGATGTCATATTGCCTTGCTGCAGTTCATCCCTTTGAAGTTTGTGTCACCATGGCAACATGTGTGTGAAGGCAAGTCAACTTCATGACGTGGTAAGATCTTCATTGCCTTGCTGCAGTTCATCCCTTTGAAGTTTGTGTCACCATGGCAACATGTGTGTGAAGGCAAATCAACTTCATGGCGAGGTAAGATCTTCAAAGAGATTGGTTTGCTTTTGATGTCATATTGCCTTGCTACAGTTTAACCCTTTGAAGTTTGTGTCACTTTGGTAACATGTGTGTGAAGGCAAGTCAACTTCATGACGAGGTAAGATCTTCATTGCCTTGCTGCAGTTCATGCCTTTGAAGTTTGTGTCACCATGGCAACATGTGTGTTAAGCCAAGTCAACTTCATGACAAGGTAAGATCTTCAAGGACATTGGTTTGCCTTTGATGTCATATTGCCTTGTTGCAGTTCATCCCTTTGAAGTTTGTGTCACCATGGCAACATGTGTGTAATGGCAATTCAACTTCATGACGAGGTAAGATCTTGAAGGACATTGGTTTGCCGTTGATGTCATATTGCCTTGCTACAGTTCATCCCATTGCAGTTTGTGTCACTTTGTTAAAATGTTAGACAAACTTGCTTTGTTGCAGTTCATCCCTTTGAAATTTGTGTCACCATGGCAACGTGTGTGTTAAGGCAAGTCAACTTCATGACAAGGTAAGCTCTTCAAGGACATTGGTTTGCCTTTGATGTCATATTGCCTTGCTACAGTTCATCCCATTGAAGTTTGTGTCACTTTGGTAACATGTGACACAAACTTGCCTTGTTGCAGTTCATCCTTTGAAGTTTGTGTCACCATGGCAACATGTGTGTGAAGGCAAGTCAACTTCATGACAAGATAAGATCTTCATTGCCTTGCTGCAGTTGATCCCCTTGAAGTTTGTGTCACTTTGGTAACATGTGACACACACTTCCTTTGTTGCAGTTCATCCCTTTGAAGTTTTTGTCACCATGGCAACATGTGTGTGAAGGCAAGTCAACTTCATGACAAGGTAAGATCTTCAAGGACATTGGTTTGCCTTTGATGTCATATTGACTTGCTGCAGTTCATCCCTTTGAATTTTGTGTCACTTCGGTAACATATGACACAAACTTGCTTTGTTGCAGTTCATCCCTTTGAAATTTTTGTCACCATGGAAACGTGTGTGAAGGCAAGTCAACTTAAAGGTGAGGTAAGATCTTCAAAGAGATTGGTTTGCCTTTGATGTCATATTGCCTTGCTGTAGTTCATCCCTTTGAAGTTTGTGTCACCATGGCAACATGTGTGTGAAGGCAAGTCAACTTTATGACAAGGTGAGATCTTCATTGAGACTGGTTTGCCTTTGATGTCATTCACCTATACGAAGATAGCCGTACAGTTTCATATTTACATGTGAGCAGACTCTAAATGACTTCTACCTAGGTAACATCTTCCAAGTCAATATATTGCCTTGCTGCAGTTCATCCCTTTGAAGTTTGTGTCACCATGGCAACATGTGAGTGACGGCAAGTCAACTTCATGGCGAGGTAAGATCTTCAAGGACATTGGTTTGCCTTTGATGTCATGTTGCCTTGCTGCAGCTCATCCCTTTGAAGTTTGTGTCACCATGGCAACATGTGAGTGACGGCAAGTCAACTTCATGGCGAGGTAAGATCTTCAAGGACATTGGTTTGCCTTTGATGTCTTTTGTCCTTGCTGCAATTCATCCCTTTGAAGTTTGTGTCACCATGGCAACATGTGTGTGAATGCAAGTCAACTTCATGACAAGATATGATCTTGAAGGACATTGGTTTGCCTTTGACGTCATATTGCCTTGCTACAGTTCATCCCATTGAAGTTTCTGTCACTTTGGTAACATGTGACACAAACTTGCCTTGTTGCAGTTCATCCCATTGAAGTTTGTGTCACTTTGGTAACATGTGACACAAACTTGCCTTGTTGCAGTTCATCCCTTTGAAGTTTGTGTCACTTCGCTAACATGTGACACAAACTTGCTTTAATGCAGTTAATCCCATTGAAGTTTGTGTCACCATGGCAACATGTGTGTGAAGTCAAGTCAACTTAATGACAAGGTAAGATCTTCATTGAGATTGGTTTGCCTTTGATGTCATTTACCACTACGAAGATACTGGGACAGATTCATAGTTACATGGGAGCAGGCTCTAAATTACTTTTAACTAGGTAACATCTTCCAAGTCAATATATTGCCTTGCTGCAGTTCATCCCTTTGAAGTTTGTGTCACCATGGCAACATGTGTGTGAAGGCAAATCAACTTCATGGCGAGGTAAGATCTTCAAAGAGATTGGTTTGCTTTTGATGTCATATTGCCTTGCTACAGTTTAACCCTTTGAAGTTTGTGTCACTTTGGTAACATGTGTGTGAAGGCAAGTCAACTTCATGACGAGGTAAGATCTTCATTGCCTTGCTGCAGTTCATCCCTTTGAAGTTTGTGTCACCATGGCAACATGTGTGTTAAGCCAAGTCAACTTCATGACAAGGTAAGATCTTCAAGGACATTGGTTTGCCTTTGATGTCATATTGCCTTGCTGCAGTTTATCCCTTTGAAGTTTGTGTCACCATGGCAACATGTGTGTGAAGGCAAATCAACTTCATGGCGAGGTAAGATCTTCAAAGAGATTGGTTTGCTTTTGATGTCATATTGCCTTGCTACAGTTCAACCCTTTGAAGTTCGTGTCACTTTGGTAACATGTGACACAAACTTGCTTTGTTGCAGTTCATCACTTTGAAGTTTTTGTCACCATGGCAACATGTGTGTGGATGCAAGTCAACTTCAAGACAAGGTAAGATCTTTAAGGACATTGGTTTGCCTTTGATGTCTTATTGCCTTGCTGCAGTTCATCCCTTTGAAGTTTGTGTCACTTCGCTAACATGTGACACAAACTTGCTTTGTTGCAGTTCATCCCTTTGAAGTTTGTGTCACCATGGCAACATGTGTGTGAAGGCAGGTCAACTTCATGACGAGGTAAGATCTCCATTGCCTTGCTGCAGTTCATCCCTTTGAAGTTTGTCACTACGGCATCATGTGTGTGAAGGCAAATCAACTTCATGAAAAGGTAAGATCTTCAAGGACATTGGTTTACCTTTGATGTCATATTGCCTTGCTGCAGTTCATCCCTTTGAAGTTTGTGTCACCATGGCAACATGTGTGTGAAGGCAAGTCAACTTCATGACGTGGTAAGATCTTCATTGCCTTGCTGCAGTTCATCCCTTTGAAGTTTGTGTCACCATGGCAACATGTGTGTGAAGGCAAATCAACTTCATGGCGAGGTAAGATCTTCAAAGAGATTGGTTTGCTTTTGATGTCATATTGCCTTGCTACAGTTTAACCCTTTGAAGTTTGTGTCACTTTGGTAACATGTGTGTGAAGGCAAGTCAACTTCATGACGAGGTAAGATCTTCATTGCCTTGCTGCAGTTCATGCCTTTGAAGTTTGTGTCACCATGGCAACATGTGTGTTAAGCCAAGTCAACTTCATGACAAGGTAAGATCTTCAAGGACATTGGTTTGCCTTTGATGTCATATTGCCTTGTTGCAGTTCATCCCTTTGAAGTTTGTGTCACCATGGCAACATGTGTGTAATGGCAATTCAACTTCATGACGAGGTAAGATCTTGAAGGACATTGGTTTGCCGTTGATGTCATATTGCCTTGCTACAGTTCATCCCATTGCAGTTTGTGTCACTTTGTTAAAATGTTAGACAAACTTGCTTTGTTGCAGTTCATCCCTTTGAAATTTGTGTCACCATGGCAACGTGTGTGTTAAGGCAAGTCAACTTCATGACAAGGTAAGCTCTTCAAGGACATTGGTTTGCCTTTGATGTCATATTGCCTTGCTACAGTTCATCCCATTGAAGTTTGTGTCACTTTGGTAACATGTGACACAAACTTGCCTTGTTGCAGTTCATCCCTTTGAAGTTTGTGTCACTTCGCTAACATGTGACACAAACTTGCTTTAATGCAGTTAATCCCATTGAAGATTGTGTCACCATGGCAACATGTGTGTGAAGTCAAGTCAACTTAATGACAAGGTAAGATCTTCATTGAGATTGGTTTGCCTTTGATGTCATTCACCACTACGAAGATAGTGGGACAGTTTCATAGTTACATGGGAGCAGGCTCTAAATTACTTTTAACTAGGTAACATCTTCCAAGTCAATATATTGCCTTGCTGCAGTTCATCCCTTTGAAGTTTGTGTCACCATGGCAACATGTGTGTGAAGGCAACTCAACTTCATGGCGAGATAAGATCTTCAAAGAGATTGGTTTGCTTTTGATGTCATATTGCCTTGCTACAGTTCATCCCTTTGAAATTTTTGTCACCATGGCAACATGTGTGTGAAAGCAAGTCAACTTCATGATGAGGTAAGATCTTCATTGCCTTGCTGCAGTTCATCCCTTTGAAGTTTGTGTCACCATGGCAACATGTGTGTGAAGGCAAGTCAACTTCATGACGAGGTAAGATCTTCATTGCCTTGCTGCAGTTCATCCCTTTGAAGTTTGTGTCACCATGGCAACATGTGTTTTAAGCCAAGTCAACTTCATGACAAGGTAAGATCTTCAAGGACATTGGTTTGCCTTTGATGTCATATTGCCTTGTTGCAGTTCATCCCTTTGAAGTTTGTGTCACCATGGCAACATGTGTGTGAAGGGAAGTCAACTTCATGACGAGGTAAGATCTTGAAGGACATTGGTTTGCCGTTGATGTCATATTGCCTTGCTACAGTTCATCCCATTGCAGTTTGTGTCACTTTGGTAACATGTGACACAAACTTGCTTTGTTGCAGTTCATCCCTTTGAAATTTGTGTCACCATGGCAACGTGTGTGTTAAGGCAAGTCAACTTCATGACAAGGTAAGCTCTTCAAGGACATTGGTTTGCCTTTGATGTCATATTGCCTTGCTGCAGTTCATCCCTTTGAAGTTTGTGTCACCATGGCAACATGTGTGTTAAGGCAAGTCAACTTCATGACAAGGTAAGATCTTCAAGGACATTGGTTTGCTCTGATGTCATATTGCCTTTTTGCAGTTCATCCTTTTGAAGTTTGTGTCACCATGGGAACATGTGTGTGAAGGGAATTCAACTTCATGACAAGGCAAGATCTTCAAGGACATTGGTTTGCCTTTGATGTCATATTGCCTTGCTGCAGTTCATCCCTTTGAAGTTTGTGTCACCATGGCAACATGTGTGTGAAGGCAAGTCAACTTCATGACGTGGTAAGATCTTCATTGCCTTGCTGCAGTTCATCCCTTTGAAGTTTGTGTCACCATGGCAACATGTGTGTGAATGCAAGTCAACTTCATGACAAGATATGATCTTGAAGGACATTGGTTTTCCTTTGACGTCATATTGCCTTGCTACAGTTCATCCCATTGAAGTTTGTGTCACTTTGGTAACATGTGACACAAACTTGCCTTGTTGCAGTTCATCCCATTGAAGTTTGTGTCACTTTGGTAACATGTGACACAAACTTGCTTTAATGCAGTTAATCCCATTGAAGTTTGTGTCACCATGGCAACATGTGTGTGAAGTCAAGTCAACTTAATGACAAGGTAAGATCTTCATTGAGATTGGTTTACCTTTGATGTCATTCACCACTACGAAGATAGTGGGAGAGTTTCATAGTTACATGGGAGCAGGCTCTAGATTACTTTTAACTAGGTAACATCTTCCAAGTCAATATATTGCCTTGCTGCAGTTCATCCCTTTGAAGTTTGTGTCACCATGGCAACATGTGTGTGAAGGCAACTCAACTTCATGGCGAGATAAGATCTTCAAAGAGATTGGTTTGCTTTTGAT
This sequence comes from Planiliza haematocheilus, assembly GCA_005024645.1. Taxonomy (NCBI): domain Eukaryota; kingdom Metazoa; phylum Chordata; class Actinopteri; order Mugiliformes; family Mugilidae; genus Planiliza; species Planiliza haematocheilus. The sequence continues at coordinate 56,890 of SRSE01000006.1, forward strand.
GTCATATTGCCTTGCTACAGTTCATCCCTTTGAAATTTTTGTCACCATGGCAACATGTGTGTGAAAGCAAGTCAACTTCATGATGAGGTAAGATCTTCATTGCCTTGCTGCAGTTCATCCCTTTGAAGTTTGTGTCACCATGGCAACATGTGTGTGAAGGCAAGTCAACTTCATGACGAGGTAAGATCTTCATTGCCTTGCTGCAGTTCATCCCTTTGAAGTTTGTGTCACCATGGCAACATGTGTTTTAAGCCAAGTCAACTTCATGACAAGGTAAGATCTTCAAGGACATTGGTTTGCCTTTGATGTCATATTGCCTTGCTGCAGCTCATCCCTTTGAAGTTTGTGTCACCATGGCAACATGTGAGTGACGGCAAGTCAACTTCATGGCGAGGTAAGATCTTCAAGGACATTGGTTTGCCTTTGATGTCTTTTGTCCTTGCTGCAGTTCATCCCTTTGAAGTTTGTGTCACCATGGGAACATGTGTGTGAATGCAAGTCAACTTCATGACAAGGTAAGATCCTCAAGGACATTGGTTTGCCTTTGATGTCATATTGCCTTGCTACAGTTCATCCCCTTGAAGTTTGTGTCACTTTGGTAACATGTGACACAAACTTGCTTTGTTACAGTTCATCCCTTTGAAGTTTTTCTCACCATGGCAACATGTGTGTGAAGGCAAGTCAACTTCATGACAAGGTAAGATCTTCAAGGAGATTGGTTTGCCTTTGATGTCATATTGACTTGCTGCAGTTCATCCCTTTGAATTTTGTGTCACTTCGGTAACATATGACACAAACTTGCTTTGTTGCAGTTCATCCCTTTGAAGTTTTTGTCACCATGGCAACATGTGTGTGAAGGCAAGTCAACTTCATGACGAGGTAAGATCTTCATGGTGATTGGTTTGCCTTTGATGGCATTCACCACTACAAAATTAGTGGTACAGTTTCATAGTTACATGTGAGAAGGCTCTAAATGACATGACTAGATAACATCTTCCAAGTCAATACATTGCCTTGCTGCAGTTCATCCCTTTGAAGTTTGTGTCACCATGGCAACATGTGTATTAATGCAAGTCAACTTCATTACGAGGTAAGACCTTAATTGCCTTGCTGCAGTTCATCCCTTTGAAGTTTGTGTCACCATGGCAACATGTGTGTAAAGGCAAGTCAACTTCATGACGAGGTAAGATCTTTATTGCCTTGCTGCAGTTCATCCCTTTGAAGTTTGTGTCACCATGGCAACATGTCTGTGAAGGCAAGTCAACTTTATGACAAGTTAAGATCTTGAAGGACATTGGTTTGCCTTTGATGTCATATTATCTTGCTGTATTTCATCCCTTTGAAGTTTGTGTCACCATGGCAACATGTGTGTGAAGGCAAGTCGACTTCATGACGAAGTAAGATCTTCATTGCCTTACTGCAGTTCATCCCTTTAACGTTTGTGTCACCATGGCAACATGTGTGTGAAGGCAAGTCAACTTCATGACGAGGTAAGATCTTCACCGAGATTGGTTTGCCTTTGATGTCATTCACCACTACGAAGATAGTGGTACAGTTTCATAGTTACATGTTAGCAGACTCTAAATGACTTAAAAGTAGGTAACATCTTCCAAGTCAATATATTGCCTTGCTGCAGTTCATCCCTTTGAAGTTTGTGTCACCATGGCAACATGTGATTGACGGCAAGTCAATTTCATGGCGAGGTAAGATCTTCAAAGAGATTGGTTTGCCTTTGATGTCATATTGCCTTGCTACAGTTCATCTCTTTGAAGTTTGTGTCACTTTGGTAACATGTGACACAAACTTGTTTTGTTGCAGTTCATCCCTTTACAGTTTTTGTCACCATGGCAACATGTGTGTGAAGGCAAGTCAACTTTATGACAAGGTAAGATCTTCATTGAGACTGGTTTGCCTTTGATGTCATTCACCAATACAAAGATAGCCGTACAGTTTCATATTTACATGTGAGGAGACTCTAAATGACTTCTACCTAGGTAACATCTTCCAAGTCAATATATTGCCTTGCTGTAGTTCATCCCTTTAAAGTTTGTGTCACCATGGCAACATGTGTGTGAAGGCAAGTCAACTTCATGACGACGTAAGATCTTCATTGCCTTGCTGCAGCTCATCCCTTTGAAGTTTGTGTCACCATGACAACATGTGTGTGAAGGCACGTGAACTTCATGACGAGGTAAGATCTTCATTGCCTTGCTGCAGTTCATCCCTTTGAAGTTTGTGTCACCATGGCAACATGTGTGTGAATGCAAGTCAACTTCATGACAAGGTAAGATCTTCAAGGACATTGGTTTGCCTTTGTTGTCATGTTGCCTTGCTGCAGCTCATCCCTTTGAAGTTTGTGTCACCATGGCGACATGTGAGTGACGGCAAGTCACCTTCATGGCTTGGTAAGATCTTCAAGGACATTGGTTTGCCTTTGATGTCATATTGCCTTGCCACAGTTCATCCCCTTGAAGTTTGTGTCACTTTGGTAACATGTGACACAAACTTGCTTTGTTGCAGTTCATCCCTTTGAAGTTTTTGTCACCATGGCAACATGTGTGTTAAGGCAAGTCAACTTCATGACAAGGTAAGATCTTCAAGGACATTGGTTTGCCTTTGTTGTCATGTTGCCTTGCTTCAGTTCATCCCTTTTAAGTTTGTGTCACCATGGCAACATGTGTGTGAAGGCAAGCCAACTTCCTGGTGAGGTAGGATCTTCAAAGAGATTGGTTTGCCTTTGATGTCATATTGCCTTGCTGCAGTTCATCCTTTTGAAGTTTGTGTCACCATGGCAACATGTGTGTGAAGGCAAGTCAACTTCATGACGAGGTAAGATCTTCATTGCCTTGCTGCAGTTCATCCCTTTGAAGTTTGTGTCACCGTGGCAACATGTGTGTGAAGGCAAGTGAACTTCATGACGAGGTAAGATCTTCATTGCCTTGCTGCAGTTCATCCCTTTGAAGTTTGTGTCACCATGGCAACATGTGTGTGAATGCAAGTCAACTTCATGACAAGGTAAGATCTTCAAGGACATTGGTTTGCCTTTGTTGTCATGTTGCCTTGCTGCAGCTCATCCCTTTGAAGTTTGTGTCACCATGGCAACATGTGAGTGACGACAAGTCAACTTCATGGCGAGGTAAGATCTTCAAGGACATTGGTTTGCCTTTGATGTCTTTTGTCCTTGCTGCAGTTCATCCCTTTGAAGTTTGTGTCACCATGGCAACATGTGTGTGAATGCAAGTCAACTTCATGACGAGGTAAGATCTTCAAGGACATTGGTTTGCCTTTGATGTCATATTGCCTTGCTACAGTTCATCCCCTTGAAGTTTGTGTCACTTTGGTAACATGTGACACAAACTTGCTTTGTTGCAGTTCATCCCTTTGAAGTTTTTCTCACCATGGCAACATGTGTGTGTAGGCAAGTCAACTTCATGACAAGGTAAGATCTTCAAGGACATTGGTTTGACTTTGATGTCTTTTCTCCTTGCTGCAGTTCATCCCTTTGAAGTTTGTGTCACCATGGCAACATGTGTGTGAAGGCAAGTGAACTTCATGACGAGACAAGATCTTCATTGCCTTGCTGCAGTTCATCCCTTTGAAGTTTGTGTCACCATGGCAACATGTGTGTAAAGGCAAGTCAACTTCATGACGAGACAAGATCTTCATTGCCTTGCTGCAGTTCATCCCTTTGAAGTTTGTGTCACCATGGCAACATGTCTGTGAAGGCAAGTCAACTTTATGACAAGTTAAGACCTTGAAGGACATTGGTTTGCCTTTGATGTCATATTACTTTGCTGTATTTCATCCCTTTGAAGTTTGTGTCACCATGGCAACATGTGTGTGAAGGCAAGTCGACTTCATGATGAAGTAAGATCTTCATTGCCTTACTGCAGTTCATCCCTTTGACGTTTGTGTCACCATGGCAACATGTGTGTAAAGGCAGGTCAACTTCATGACGAGGTAAGATCTTCATTGCCTTGCTGCAGTTCATCCCTTTGAAGTTTGTGTCACCATGGCAACATGTCTGTGAAGGCAAGTCAACTTTATGACAAGTTAAGATCTTGAAGGACATTGGTTTGCCTTTGATGTCATATTGCCTTGCTGTATTTCATCCCTTTGAAGTTTGTGTCACCATGGCAACATGTGTGTGAAGGCAAGTCGAGTTTATGACGAAGTAAGATCTTCATTGCCTTACTGCAGTTCATCCCTTTGAAGTTTGTGTCACCATGGCAACATGTGTGTGAAGGCAAGTCAACTTCATGACAATGTAAGATCTTCATTGCCTTGCTGCAGTTGATCCCCTTGAAGTTTGTGTCACTTTGGTAACATGTGACACAAACTTCCTTTGTTGCAGTTCATACCTTTGAAGTTTGTGTCACCATGGCAACATGTGTGTGAAGGCAAGTCAACTTTATGACAAGGTAAGATCTTCATTGAGACTGGTTTGCCTTTGATGTCATTCACCAATACGAAGATAGCCGTACAGTTTCATATTTACATGTGAGCAGACTCTAAATGACTTCTACCTAGGTAACATCTTCCAAGTCAATATATTGCCTTGCTGCAGTTCATCCCTTTTAAGTTTGTGTCACCATGGCAACATGTGTGTGAAGGCAAGTCAACTTCCTGGCGAGGTAGGATCTTCAAAGAGATTGGTTTGCCTTTGATGTCATATTGCCTTGCTGCAGTTCATCCTTTTGAAGTTTGTGTCACCATGGCAACATGTGTGTGAAGGCAAGTCAACTTCATGACGAGGTAAGATCTTCATTGCCTTGCTGCAGTTCATCCCTTTGAAGTTTGTGTCACCATGGCAACATGTGTGTGAAGGCAAGTGAACTTCATGACGAGGTAAGATCTTCATTGCCTTGCTGCAGTTCATCCCTTTGAAGTTTGTGTCACCATGGCAACATGTGTGTGAATGCAAGTCAACTTCATGACAAGGTAAGATCTTCAAGGACATTGGTTTGCCTTTGTTGTCATGTTGCCTTGCTGCAGCTCATCCCTTTGAAGTTTGTGTCACCATGGCAACATGTGAGTGACGGCAAGTCAACTTCATGGCGAGGTAAGATCTTCAAGGACATTGGTTTGCCTTTGATGTCTTTTGTCCTTGCTGCAGTTCATCCCTTTGAAGTTTGTGTCACCATGGCAACATGTGTGTGAATGCAAGTCAACTTCATGACAAGGTAAGATCTTCAAGGACATTGGTTTGCCTTTGATGTCATATTGACTTGCTGCAGTTCATCCCTTTGAATTTTGTGTCACTTCGGTAACATATGACACAAACTTGCTTTGTTGCAGTTCATCCCTTTGAAGTTTTTGTCACCATGGAAACATGTGTGTGAAGGCAAGTCAACTTACTGGTGTGAAGTCAAGTCAACTTCATGACGAGGTAAGATCTTCATTGCCTTGCTGCAGTTCATCCCTTTGAAGTTTGTGTCACCATGGCAACATGTGTGTAAAGGCAAGTCGACTTCATGACGAAGTAAGAGCTTCATTGCCTTGCTGCAGTTCATCCCTTTGACGTTTGTGTCACCATGGCAACATGTGTGTGAAGGTAAGTCAACTTCATGACAAGGTATGATCTTTAAGGACATTGGTTTGCCTTTGATGTCATATTGCCTTGCTGCAGTTCCTCATTTTGAAATTTGTGACACCATGGCAACATGTGTATTAAGGCAAGTCAACTTCATGACAAGGTAAGATCTTGAAGGACTTTGGTTTGCCTTTGATGTCATATTGCCATGTGAGCAGGCTCTAAATGACTTATGACTAGGTAAGATCTTCCAAGTCGATATATTGCCTTGCTGCAGTTCATCCCTTTGAAGTACATGTCAGCATGGCAACATGTTTGTGAAGGCAAGTCAACTTCATGACGAGGTAAGATCTTCACCGAGATTGGTTTGCCTTTGATGTCATTCACCACTACGAAGATAGTGTTACAGTTTCATAGTTACATGTTAGCAGACTCTAAATGACTTAAAAGTAGGTAACATCTTCCAAGTCAATATATTGCCTTGCTGCAGTTCATCGCTTTGAAGTTTGTGTGACCATGGCAACATGTGATTGACGGCAAGTCAATTTCATGGCGAGGTAAGATCTTCAAAGAGATTGGTTTGCCTTTGATGTCATATTGCCTTCCTACAATTCATCTCTATGAAGTTCGTGTCACTTTGGTAACATGTGACACAAACTTGCTTTGCTGCAGGTCATCCCTTTGAAGTTTTTGTCACCATGGCAACATTTGTGTGAAGGCAAGTCAACTTCATGACGTGGTAAGATCTTCATTGCCTTGCTGCAGTTCATCCCTTTGAAGTTTGTGTCACCATGGCAACATGTGTGTGAATGCAAGTCAACTTCATGACAAGATATGATCTTGAAGGACATTGGTTTGCCTTTGACGTCATATTGCCTTGCTACAGTTCATCCCATTGAAGTTTGTGTCACTTTGGTAACATGTGACACAAACTTGCCTTGTTGCAGTTCATCCCATTGAAGTTTGTGTCACTTTGGTAACATGTGACACAAACTTGCCTTGTTGCAGTTCATCCCTTTGAAGTTTGTGTCACTTCGCTAACATGTGACACAAACTTGCTTTAATGCAGTTAATCCCATTGAAGTTTGTGTCACCATGGCAACATGTGTGTGAAGTCAAGTCAACTTAATGACAAGGTAAGATCTTCATTGAGATTGGTTTGCCTTTGATGTCATTCACCACTACGAAGATAGTGGGACAGTTTCATAGTTACATGGGAGCAGGCTCTAAATTACTTTTAACTAGGTAACATCTTCCAAGTCAATATATTGCCTTGCTGCAGTTCATCCCTTTGAAGTTTGTGTCACCATGGCAACATGTGTGTGAAGGCAAATCAACTTCATGGCGAGGTAAGATCTTCAAAGAGATTGGTTTGCTTTTGATGTCATATTGCCTTGCTACAGTTTAACCCTTTGAAGTTTGTGTCACTTTGGTAACATGTGTGTGAAGGCAAGTCAACTTCATGACGAGGTAAGATCTTCATTGCCTTGCTGCAGTTCATCCCTTTGAAGTTTGTGTCACCATGGCAACATGTGTGTTAAGCCAAGTCAACTTCATGACAAGGTAAGATCTTCAAGGACATTGGTTTGCCTTTGATGTCATATTGCCTTGTTGCAGTTCATCCCTTTGAAGTTTGTGTCACCATGGCAACATGTGTGTGAAGGGAAGTCAACTTCATGACGAGGTAAGATCTTCATTGCCTTGCTGCAGTTCATGCCTTTGAAGTTTGTGTCACCATGGCAACATGTGTGTAATGGCAATTCAACTTCATGACGAGGTAAGATCTTGAAGGACATTGGTTTGCCGTTGATGTCATATTGCCTTGCTACAGTTCATCCCATTGCAGTTTGTGTCACTTTGGTAACATGTGACACAAACTTGCTTTGTTGCAGTTCATCCCTTTGAAATTTGTGTCACCATGGCAACGTGTGTGTTAAGGCAAGTCAACTTCATGACAAGGTAAGCTCGTCAAGGACATTGGTTTGCCTTTGATGTCATATTGCCTTGCTGCAGTTCATCCCTTTGAAGTTTGTGTCACCATGGCAACATGTGTGTTAGGCAAGTCAACTTCATGACAAGGTAAGATCTTCAAGGACATTGGTTTGCTTTGATGTCATATTGCCTTGTTGCAGTTCATCCTTTTGAAGTAGGTGTCACCATGGCAACATGTGTGTGAAGGCAAGTCAACTTCATGACAAGGTAAGATCTTCAAGGACATTGGTTTGCCTTTGATGTCTTTTGTCCTTACTGAAGTTCATGCATTTGTGTCTTCCAGACTGGATTACTGTAATTCATTACTGTCTGGCTGTCCAAATAACTCTTTAAAAAGCCTCCAACTGATTCAAAATGCTGCAGCAAGAGCATTGACAGGAATTAGCAAGCGAGATCATATTACTCCAGTTTTAGCTTCTCTTCACTGGCTCCCCTTAAAGTCTAGAATAGAATTTAAAATCCTCCTCCTTACATACAAGGCCCTTAAAGGCCTAGCTCCATCATATCTTAAAGACCTCATTGTACCATATTATCCCAACAGATCACTTCGGTCTGAAAGTGCAGGCCTACTTGTGGTTCCTAGAATTTTAAAAAGTAGAATGGGAGGTAGAGCTTTCAGCTATCAGGCTCCTCTCCTGTGGAACCAGCTCCCAGTTTGGGTTCGGGAAGCAGACACTCTCTCTACTTTTAAGGTCAGGCTTAAGACTTTCCTTTTTGATCAAGCTTATAGTTAGGGCTGGACTAAACCATCCCTTAGTTATGCTGCTATAGGCCTAGGCTGCTGGGGGACAATGCACCAAACACATGTTCTCCTTCTTTCTTCTCTCTCCTCTCTCGTGTCCTCCACTTTCTTTTCTCTGGCACAGAGCTCCTCCCTCTAAATTCCTATCTGCTACTAGTCATGACATTCTGTGCTATTACTATGTAGAATGTTTACTGCTGCTCTCCCTTCTTCCGAGTATCTCTGGCCTGGAGTTGAGTGTTTCCTGTGGAGCTCCATACTACATCTGTTGTCGTGGTCTCATCATTCTGCCCAGTCTCCATGAATCCTGCTGTTATCCACTCCTACCAGAATGAACGATTCTCCAACCTGCTGATGATTCCCCTTACATTTTCTAACCGTCATTAACATCATTAGTTTGTACCATAGCATCCCACCTGTATGCTTTAGTCAGATGTGTGTATCTATGACAGATGTATGTTTATCTTGCTGTTCTCTTTCTCTGTCTGTACCTGGCTGGCCTTAGGCAGATGGGTCCCTCCATATGAGCTGGGTTCTGCTCAAGGTTTCTTCCTGTTAAAGGGGAGTTTTTCCTTGCCACCGTCGCCTGCGGGCTTGCTCTGGGGGTTTCAGGCCGGGTCTTGTAAAGCGTCTTGAGACGATTTGTATTGTTTTTGAAGCTATATAAATAAAGCTGAATTGAATTGAATTGAATCCCTTTGAAGTTTGTGTCACCATGGCAACATGTGTGTGAAGGCAAGTGAACTTCATGACGAGGTAAGATCTTCATTGCCTTGCTGCATTTCATCCCTTTGAAGTTTGTGTCACCATGGCAACATGTGTGTTAAGGCAAGTCAACTTCATGACAAGGTAAGATCTTCAAGGACATTGGTTTGCCTTTGATGTCATATTGCCTTGCTACATGTGTGTGGAGGCATATCAACTTCATGACAAGGTAAGATCTTCAAGGACATTGGTTTGCCTTTGGTGTCATATTGCCTTGCTGAAGTTCATCCTTTTGAAGTTTGTGTCACCATGGCAACATGTGAGTGAAGGCAAGTGAACTTCATGATGAGGTAAGATCTTCATTGCCTTCCTGCAGTTCATTCCTTTGAAGTTTTTGTCACCATGGCAACATGTGTGTGAAGGCAAGTCAACTTCATGACAATGTAAGATCTTCAAGGACATTGGTTTGCCTTTGATGTCATATTGCCTTGCTGCAGTTCATCCCTTTCAAGTTTGTGTCACCATGGCAACATGTGTGTGAAGGCAAGTCAACTTCATGAAGAGTTAAGATCTTCATTGCCTTACTGCAGTTCATCCCTTTGAAGTTTGTGTCAGCATGGCAACATGTTTGTTAAGGCAAGTCAACTTCATGACAAGGTAAGATCTTCAAGGAGGTTGGTTTGAATTTGATGTCATATTGCCTTGCTGCAGTTCATCCCTTTGAAGTTGGTGTCACCATGGCAACATGTGTGTGAAGGCAAGTCAACTTCATGACAAGGTAAGATCTTCAAGGACATTGGTTTGCCTTTGATGTCATATTGCCTTGCTGCAGTTCATCCCTTTGAAGTTTGTGTCACCATGGCAACATGTATGTGAAGTCAAGTCAACTTCATGACGAGGTAAGATCTTCATTGCCTTGCTGCAGTTCATCCCTTTGAAATTTGTGTCACCATGGCAACATATCTGGGAAGGCAAGTCAACTTTATGACAAGTTAAGATCTTGAAGGACATTGGTTTGCCTTTGATGTCATATTGCCTTGCCTTTTTTAATCCCTTTGAAGTTTGTGTCGCCATGGCAACATGTGTGTAAAGGCAAGTCGACTTCATGACGAAGTAAGATCTTCATTGCCTTGCTGCAGTTCATCCCTTTGACGTTTGTGTCACCATGGGAACATGTGTGTTAAGGCAAGTCAACTTCATGACAAGGTAAGATCTTGAAGGACATTGGTGTGCCTTTGATGTCATATTGCCATGTGAGCAGGCTCTAAATGACTTATGACTAGGTAAGATCTTCCAAGTCGATATATTGCCTTGCTGCAGTTCATCCCTTTGAAGTACATGTCAGCATGGGAACATGTGTGTTAAGGCAAGTCAACTTCATGTCAAGGTAAGATCTTGAAGGACATTGGTGTGCCTTTGATGTCATATTGCCATGTGAGCAGGCTCTAAATGACTTATGACTAGGTAAGATCTTCCAAGTCGATATATTGCCTTGCTGCAGTTCATCCCTTTGAAGTACATGTCAGCATGGCAACATGTTTGTGAAGGCAAGTCAACTTCATGACGAGGTAAGATCTTCACCGAGATTGGTTTGCCTTTGATGTCATTCACCACTACGAAGATAGTGGTACAGTTTCATAGTTACATGTTAGCAGACTCTAAATGACTTAAAAGTAGGTAACATTTTCTAAGTCAATATATTGCCTTGCTGCAGTTCATCCCTTTGAAGTTTGTGTCACCATGGCAACATGTGATTGACGGCAAGTCAATTTCATGGCGAGGTAAGATCTTCAAAGAGATTGGTTTGCCTTTGATGTCATATTGCCTTGCTACAGTTCATCCCTTTGAAGTTTGTGTCACTTTGGTAACATGTGACACAAACTTGTTTTGTTGCAGTTCATCCCTTTACAGTTTTTGTCGCCATGGCAACATGTGTGTTAAGGGAAGTCAACTTCATGACAAGGTAAGATCTTCAAGGAGGTTGGTTTGCCTTTGATGTCATATTGCCTTGCTGCAGTTCATCCCTTTGAAGTTTGTGTCATCATGGCAACATGTGTGTGAAGGCAAGTCAACTTCATGACAAGGTAAGATCTTGATTGAGATTGGTTTGCCTTTGATGATTCACCACTACGAAGATAGTGGTACAGTTTCGTAGTTACAAGTGAGCAGACTCTAAATGACTTATAACTAGGTACCATCTTCCAAGTCAATATATTGCCTTGCTGCAGTTCATCCCTTTGAAGTTTGTGTCACCATGGCAACATGTGAGTGACGGCAAGTCAATTTCATGGCGAGGTAATATCTTTAAAGAGATTGGTTTGCCTTTGATGTCATATTGCCTTCCTACAATTCATCTCTATGAAGTTCGTGTCACTTTGGTAACATGTGACACAAACTTGCTTTGCTGCAGGTCATCCCTTTGAAGTTTTTGTCACCATGGTAACATGTGTTTGAAGGCAAGTGAACTTCATGACAATGTAAGATCTTCAAGGACATTGGTTTGCCTTTGATGTCATATTGGCTTGCTGCAGTTCATGCCTTTGAAGTTTTTGTCACTTTGGTAACGTGACACAAACTTGCGTTGCTGCAGTTCATCCCTTTGAAGTTTTTGTCACCATGGCAACATGTGTGTGAAGGCAAGTCAACTTCATGACGTGGTAAGATCTTCATTGCCTTGCTGCAGTTCATCCCTTTGAATTTTGTGTCAGCATGGCAACATGTGTGTTAAGGCAAGTCAACTTCATGACAAGGTAAGATCTTCAAGGAGGTTGGTTTGAATTTGATGTTTTATTGCCTTGCTGCAGTTCATCCCTTTGAAGTTGGTGTCACCATGGCAACATGTGTGTGAAGGCAAGTCAACTTCATGACAAGGTAAGATCTTCAAGGACATTGGTTTGCCTTTGATGTCTTTTGTCCTTACTGCAGTTCATCCCTTTGAAGTTTGTGTCACCATGGCAACATGTGTGTTAAGGCAAGTCAACTTCATGACAAGGTAAGATCTTCAAGGACATTGGTTTGCCTTTGATGTCATCTTGCCTTGCTACATGTGTGTGGAGGCATATCAACTTCATGACAATGTAAGATCTTCAAGGACATTGGTTTGCCTTTGATGTGATATTGCCTTGCTGCAGTTCATCCCTTTGAACTTTGTGTCACCATGGCAACATGTGTGTGATGGTAAGTCAACTTCATGACGAGGTAAGATCTTCATTGCCTTGCTGCAGTTCATGCCTTTGAAGTTTGTGTCACCATGGCAATATGTGTGTGAAGGGAAGTCAACTTCCTGGTGAGGTAAGATCTTCAAAGAGATTGGTTTGCCTTTGATGTCATATTGCCTTGCTACATGTGTGTGGAGGCAAATCAACTTCATGAAAAGGTAAGATCTTCAAGGACATTGGTTTGCCTTTGATGTCATGTTGCCTTGGTGTAGTTCATCCCTTTGAAGTTTTTGTCACCATGGCAACATGTGTGTGAAGGCAAGTCAACTTCATGACGAGGTAAGATCTTCATTGCCTTTCTACAGTTCATCCCCTTGAAGTTTGTGTCACTTTGGTAACATGTGACACAAACTTGCTTTGTTGCAGTTCATCCCTTTGAAGTTTTTCTCACCATGGCAACATGTGTGTGTAGGCAAGTCAACTTCATGACAAGGTAAGATCTTCAAGGACATTGGTTTGCCTTTGATGTCATATTGCCTTGCTGCAGTTCATCCCTTTGAAGTTTGTGTCACCATGGCAACATGTATGTTAAGGCAAGTCAACTTCATGATAAGGTAAGATCTTTAAGGAGGTTGGTTTGCCTTTGATGTCATATTGCCTTGCTGTAGTTCATCCCTTTGAGGTTTTTTTCACCATGGCAACATGTGTGTGAAGTTAAGTCAACTTCATGACGAGGTAAGATCTTCATTGCCTTGCTGCAGTTCATCCCTTTGAAGTTTTTGTCACCATGGCAACATGTGTGTGAAGGCAAGTCAACTTCATGATGAGGTAAGAGCTTCATTGCCTTGCTGCAGTTCATCCCTTTGAAGTTTGTGTCACCATGGCAACATGTATGTTAAGGCAAGTCAACTTCATGATAAGGTAAGATCTTTAAGGAGGTTGGTTTGCCTTTGATGTCATATTGCCTTGCTGTAGTTCATCCCTTTGAGGTTTTTTTCACCATGGCAACATGTGTGTGAAGTTAAGTCAACTTCATGACAAGGTAAGATCTTTAAGGACATTGGTTTGCCTTTGATGTCATATTGCCTTGCTGCAGTTCATCCCTTTGAAGTTTGTGTCACCATGGCAACATGTATGTTAAGGCAAGTCAACTTCATGATAAGGTAAGATCTTTAAGGAGGTTGGTTTGCCTTTGATGTCATATTGCCTTGCTGTAGTTCATCCCTTTGAGGTTTTTTTCACCATGGCAACATGTGTGTGAAGTTAAGTCAACTTCATGACGAGGTAAGATCTTCATTGCCTTGCTGCAGTTCATCCCTTTGAAGTTTTTGTCACCATGGCAACATGTGTGTGAAGGCAAGTCAACTTCATGATGAGGTAAGAGCTTCATTGCCTTGCTGCAGTTCATCCCTTTGAAGTTTGTGTCACCATGGCAACATGTGTGTGAAGGCAAGTCAACTTCATGACGAGGTAAGATCTTCATTGCCTTGCTGCAGTTCATCCCTTTGAAGTTTGTGTCACCATGGCAACATGTGTGTGAAGGCAAGTGAACTTCATGACGAGGTAAGATCTTCATTGCCTTGCTGCAGTTCATCCCTTTGAAGTTTGTGTCACCATGGGAACATGTGTGTGAAGGCAAGTGAACTTCATGACGAGGTAAGATCCTAATTGCCTTGCTGCAGTTCATTCCTTTGAAGTTTTTGTCACCATGGCAACATGTGTGTGAAGGCAAGTCAACTTCATGACAAGGTGAGATCTTCAAGGACATTGGTTTGCCTTTGATGTCATATTGCCTTGCTGCAGTTAATCCCATTGAAGTTTGTGTCAATTCGGTAACATGTGACACAAACTTGCTTTGTTGCAGTTCATCCCTTTGAAGTTTTTGTCACAATGGCAACGTGTGTGTTAAGGCAAGTCAACTTCATGACAAGGTAAGATCTTTAAGGACATTGGTTTGCCTTTGATGTCATATTGCCTTGCTTCAGTTCATCCCTTTGAAGTTTGTGTCACCATGGCAACATGTATGTTAAGGCAAGTCAACTTCATGATAAGGTAAGATCTTTAAGGAGGTTGGTTTGCCTTTGATGTCATATTGCCTTGCTGTAGTTCATCCCTTTGAGGTTTTTTTCACCATGGCAACATGTGTGTGAAGTTAAGTCAACTTCATGACGAGGTAAGATCTTCATTGCCTTGCTGCAGTTTATCCCTTTGAAGTTTGTGTCACCATGGCAACATGTGTGTGAAGGCAAGTCAACTTCATGACGAGATAAGATCTTCATTGCCTTGCTGCAGTTGATCCCCTTGAAGTTTGTGTCACTTTGGTAACATGTGACACAAACTTCCTTTGTTGCAGTTCATACCTTTGAAGTTTTTGTCACCATGGCAACATGTGTGTGAAGGCAAGTCAACTTCATGACAAGGTAAGATCTTCAAGGACATTGGTTTGCCTTTGATGTCATATTGACTTCCTGTAGTTCATCCCTTTGAATTTTGTGTCACTTCGGTAACATATGACACAAACTTGCTTTGTTGCAGTTCATCCCTTTGAAGTTGTTGTCACCATGGAAACATGTGTGTGAAGGCAAGTCAACTTCATGACAAGGTAAGATTTTCATTGAGATTGGTTTGCCTTTGATGATTCACCACTATGAAGATAGTGGTACAGTTTCATAGTTACAAGTGAGCAGACTCTAAATGACTTATAACTAAGTAACATTTTCCAAGTCAATATATTGCCTTGCTGCAGTTCATCCCTTTGACGTTTGTGTCACCATGGCAACATGGGAGTGACGGCAAGTCAAGTTCATGGCGAGGTAAGATCTTTAAGAGATTGGTTTGCCTTTGATGTCACATTGCCTTGTTACATTTCATCCCTTTGAAGTTTGTGTCACCATGGCAACATCTTTGTGAAGTCAAGTCAACTTCATGACAAGGTAAGATCTTCATTGAGATTGGTTTGCCTTTGATGTCATATTGCCTTGCTGCAGTTCATCCCTTTGAAGTTTGTGTCACCATGGCAACATCTTTGTGAAGTCAAGTCAACTTCATGACAAGGTAAGATCTTCATTGAGATTGGTTTGCCTTTGATGTCATATTGCCTTGCTGCAGTTCATCCCTTTGAAGTTTGTGTCACCATGGCAACATCTTTGTGAAGTCAAGTCAACTTCATGACAAGGTAAGATCTTCATTGAGATTGGTTTGCCTTTGATGTCATTCACCACTACAAAGATGGTGGTACAGTTTCATAGTTTCATGGGAGCAGGCTCTGAATTACTTTTAAATAGGCAACATCTTCCAAGTCAATATATTGCCGAGGTAAGATCTTCAAAGAGATTGGTTTGCCTTTGATGTCATATTGCCTTGCTGGAGTTCAACCCTTTGAAGTTTGTTTCACTTTCGTAACATGTGTGTGAAGGCAAGTCAACTTCATGACGAGGTAAGATCTGCATTGCCTTGCTGCAGTTCATCTCTTTGAAGTTTGTGTCACCATGGCAACATGTGTGTTAAGGCAAGTCAACTTCATGACAAGGTAAGATCTTCAAGGACATTGGTTTGCCTTTGATGTCATATTGCCTTGCTACAGTTCATCCCATTGAAGTTGGTGTTACTTTGGTAACATGTGACACAAACTTGCTTTGTTGCAGTTCATCCCTTTGAAGTTTTTGTCACCATGGCAACATGTGTGTGAAGGCAAGTCAACTTCATGATGAGGTAAGAGCTTCAATGCCTTGCTGCAGTTCATCCCTTTGAAGTTTGTGTCACCATGGCAACATGTGTGTGAAGGCAAGTCAACTTCATGACGAGATAAGATCTTCATTGCCTTGCTGCAGTTGATCCCCTTGAAGTTTGTGTCACTTTGGTAACATGTGACACAAACTTCCTTTGTTGCATTTCATCCCTTTGAAGTTTTTGTCACCATGGCAACATGTGGGTGAAGGCAAGTCAACTTCATGACAAGGTAAGATCTTCAAGGACATTGGTTTGCCTTTGATGTCATATTGACTTGCTGCAGTTCATCCCTTTGAATTTTGTGTCACTTCGGTAACATATGACACAAACTTCCTTTGTTGCAGTTCATCCCTTTGAAGTTTTTGTCACCATGGAAACATGTGTGTGAAGGCAAGTCAACTTACTGGTGAGGTAAGATCTTCAAAAAGATTGGTTTGCCTTTGATGTCATATTGCCTTGCTACTTTTCATCCCTTTGAAGTTTGTGTCACTATGGCAACATGTGTGTGGAGGAAAATCAACTTCATGACAAGGTAAGATCTTCAAGGACATTGGTTTGCCTTTGATGTCATATTGCCTTGCTGCAGTTCATCCCTTTGAAGTTTGTGTCACCATGGCAACATGTGTGTGAAGGCAAGTCAACTTTATGACAAGGTAAGATCTTCATTGAGACTGGTTTGCCTTTGATATCATTCACCAAAACGAAGATAGCCGTACAGTTTCATATTTACATGTGAGCAGACTCTAAATGACTTCAACCTAGGTAACATCTTCCAAGTCAATATATTGCCTTGCTGCAGTTCATCCCTTTGAAGTTTGTGTCACCATGGCAACATGTGTGTGAAGGCAAGTCAACTTCATGACGAGGTAAGTTCTTCATTGCCTTGCTGCAGTTCATGCCTTTGAAGTTTGTGTCACCATGGCAACATGTGTGTTAAGCCAAGTCAACTTCATGACAAGGTAAGATCTTCAAGGACATTGGTTTGCCTTTGATGTCATATTGCCTTGCTGCAGTTCATCCCTTTGAAGTTTGTGTCACCATGGCAACGTGTGTGTAATGGCAATTCAACTTCATGACGAGGTAAGATCTTGAAGGACATTGGTTTGCCGTTGATGTCATATTGCCTTGCTACAGTTCATCCCATTGCAGTTTGTGTCACTTTGGTAACATGTGACACAAACTTGCTTTGTTGCAGTTCATCCCTTTGAAATTTGTGTCACCATGGCAACGTGTGTGTTAAGGCAAGTCAACTTCATGACAAGGTAAGCTCTTCAAGGACATTGGTTTGCCTTTGATGTCATATTGCCTTGCTGCAGTTCATCCCTTTGAAGCTTCTGTCACCATGGCAACATGTGTTTTAAGCCAAGTCAACTTCATGACAAGGTAAGATCTTCAAGGACATTGGTTTGCCTTTGATGTCATATTGCCTTGTTGCAGTTCATCCCTTTGAAGTTTGTGTCACCATGGCAACATGTGTGTGAATGCAAGTCAACTTCATGACAAGGTCAGATCTTCAAGGACATTGGTTTGCCTTTGTTGTCATGTTGCCTTGCTGCAGCTCATCCCTTTGAAGTTTGTGTCACCATGGCAACATGTGAGTGACGGCAAGTCAACTTCATGGCGAGGTAAGATCTTCAAGGACATTGGTTTGCCTTTGATGTCTTTTGTCCTTGCTACAGTTCATCCCCTTGAAGTTTGTGTCACTTTGGTAACATGTGACACAAACTTGCTTTGTTACAGTTCATCCCTTTGAAGTTTTTCTCACCATGGCAACATGTGTGTGAAGGCAAGTCAACTTCATGACGAGGTAAGATCTTCATGGTGATTGGTTTGCCTTTGATGGCATTCACCACTACAAAATTAGTGGTACAGTTTCATAGTTACATGGGAGCAGGCTCTAAATTACTTTTAACTAGATAACATCTTCCAAGTCAATACATTGCCTTGCTGCAGTTCATCCCTTTGAAGTTTGTGTCACCATGGCAACATGTGTATTAATGCAAGTCAACTTCATTACGAGGTAAGACCTTAATTGCCTTGCTGCAGTTCATCCCTTTGAAGTTTGTGTCACCATGGCAACATGTGTGTAAAGGCAAGTCAACTTCATGACGAGGTAAGATCTTTATTGCCTTGCTGCAGTTCATCCCTTTGAAGTTTGTGTCACCATGGCAACATGTCTGTGAAGGCAAGTCAACTTTATGACAAGTTAAGATCTTGAAGGACATTGGTTTACCTTTGATGTCATATTACCTTGCTGTATTTCATCCCTTTGAAGTTTGTGTCACCATGGCAACATGTGTGTGAAGGCAAGTGAACTTCAAAATGAGGTAAGATCTTCATTGCCTTGCTGCAGTTCATCCCTTTGAAGTTTGTGTCACCATGGCAACATGTGTGTGAAGGCAAGTCAACTTTATGACAAGGTAAGATCTTCATTGAGACTGGTTTGCCTTTGATGTCATTCACCAAAACGAAGATAGCCGTACAGTTTCATATTTACATGTGAGCAGACTCTAAATGACTTCAACCTAGGTAACATCATCCAAGTCAATATATTGCCTTGCTGCAGTTCATCCCTTTGAAGTTTGTGTCACCATGGCAACATGTGTGTGAAGGCAAGTCAACTTCATGACGAGGTAAGATCTTCATTGCCTTGCTGCAGTACATCCCTTTGAAGTTTGTGTCACCATGGCAACATGTGTGTGAAGGCAAGTCAACTTCATGACGAGGTAAGATCTTCATTGCCTTGCTGCAGTACATCCCTTTGAAGTTTGTGTCACCATGGCAACATGTGTGTGAATGCAAGTCAACGTCATGACAAGGTCAGATCTTCAAGGACATTGGTTTGCCTTTGTTGTCATGTTGCCTTGCTGCAGCTCATCCCTTTGAAGTTTGTGTCACCATGGCAACATGTGAGTGACGGCAAGTCAACTTCATGGCGAGGTAAGATCTTCAAGGACATTGGTTTGCCTTTGATGTCTTTTGTCCTTGCTGCAGTTCATCCCTTTGAAGTTTGTGTCACCATGGCAACATGTGTGTGAATGCAAGTCAACTTCATGACAAGGTAAGATCTTCAAGGACATTGGTTTGCCTTTGATGTCATATTGCCTTGCTACAGTTCATCCCCTTGAAGTTTGTGTCACTTTGGTAACATGTGACACAAACTTGCTTTGTTGCAGTTCATCCCTTTGAAGTTTTTCTCACCATGGCAACATGTGTGTGTAGGCAAGTCAACTTCATGACAAGGTAAGATCTTCAAGGACATTGGTTTGCCTTTGATGTCATATTAACTTGTTGCAGTTCATCCCTTTGAAATTTTTGTCACCATGGAAACATGTGTGTGAAGGCAAGTCAACTTACTGGTGAGGTAAGATCTTCAAAGAGATTGGTTTGCCTTTGATGTCATATTGCCTTGCTGTAGTTCATCCCTTTGAAGTTTGTGTCACCATGGCAACATGTGTGTGAAGGCAAGTCAACTTTATGACAACGTGAGATCTTCATTGAGACTGGTTTGCCTTTGATGTCATTCACCAATACGAAGATAGCCGTACAGTTTCATATTTACATGTGAGCAGACTCTAAATGACTTCTACCTAGGTAACATCTTCCAAGTCAATATATTGCCTTGCTGCAGTTCATCGCTTTGAAGTTTGTGTCACCATGGCAACATGTGTGTGAAGGCAAGTCAACTTCATGACGAGGTAAGATCTTCATTGCCTTGCTGCAGTTCATCCCTTTGTAGTTTGTTTCACCATGGCAACATGTGTGTGAAGGCAAGTGAACTTCATGACGAGGTAAGATCTTCATTGCCTTGCTGCAGTTCATCCCTTTGAAGTTTGTGTCACCATGGCAACATGTGTGTGAATGCAAGTCAACTTCATGACAAGGTAAGATCTTCAAGGACATTGGTTTGCCTTTGTTGTCATGTTGCCTTGCTGCAGCTCATCCCTTTGAAGTTTGTGTCACCATGGCAACATGTGAGTGACGGCAAGTCAACTTCATGACGAGGTAAGATCTTCAAGGACATTGGTTTGCCTTTGATGTCTTTTGTCCTTGCTGCAGTTCATCCCTTTGAATTTTGTGTCACTTCGGTAACATATGACACAAACTTGCTTTGTTGCAGTTCATCCCTTTGAAGTTTTTGTCACCATGGAAACATGTGTGTGAAGGCAAGTCAACTTACTGGTGAGGTAAGATCTTCAAAAAGATTGGTTTGCCTTTGAAGTCATATTGCCTTGCTACATTTCATCCCTTTGAAGTTTGTGTCACAATGGCAACATGTGTGTGGAGGAAAATCAACTTCATGACAAGGTAAGATCTTCAAGGACATTGGTTTGCCTTTGATGTCATATTGCCTTGCTGCAGTTCATCCCTTTGAAGTTTGTGTCACCATGGCAACATGTGTGTGAAGGCAAGTCAACTTTATGACAAGGTAAGATCTTCATTGAGACTGGTTTGCCTTTGATATCATTCACCAAAACGAAGATAGCCGTACAGTTTCATATTTACATGTGAGCAGACTCTAAATGACTTCAACCTAGGTAACATCTTCCAAGTCAATATATTGCCTTGCTGCAGTTCATCCCTTTGAAGTTTGTGTCACCATGGCAACATGTGTGTGAAGGCAAGTCAACTTCCTGGCGAGTTAGGATCTTCAAAGAGATTGGTTTGCCTTTGATGTCATATTGCCTTGCTGCAGTTCATCGCTTTGAAGTTTGTGTCACCATGGCAACATGTGTGTGAAGGCAAGTCAACTTCATGACGAGGTAAGATCTTCATTGCCTTGCTGCAGTTCATCCCTTTGAAGTTTGTGTCACCATGGCAACATGTGTGTGAAGGCAAGTTAACTTCATGGCGAGGTAAGATCTTCAAGGACATTGGTTTGCCTTTGATGTCTTTTGTCCTTGCTGCAGTTCATCCCTTTGAAGTTTGTGTCACCATGGCAACATGTGTGTGAATGCAAGTCAACTTCATGACAAGGTAAGATCTTCAAGGACATTGGTTTGCCTTCGATGTCATATTGCCTTGCTACAGTTCATCCCCTTGAAGTTTGTGT
Organism: Planiliza haematocheilus; assembly: GCA_005024645.1. Lineage (NCBI taxonomy): Eukaryota > Metazoa > Chordata > Actinopteri > Mugiliformes > Mugilidae > Planiliza > Planiliza haematocheilus. The sequence goes on from SRSE01000006.1 coordinate 77,802, forward strand.
CACTTTGGTAACATGTGACACAAACTTGCTTTGTTGCACTTCATCCCTTTGACGTTTTTCTGACCATGGCAACATGTGTGTGTAGGCAAGTCAACTTCATGACAAGGTAAGATCTTCAAGGACATTGGTTTGCCTTTGATGTCTTTTCTCCTTGCTGCAGTTCATCCCTTTGAAGTTTGTGTCACCATGGCAACATGTGACACAAACTTGCTTTGCTGCAGTTCATCCCTTTGAAGTTTTTGTCACCATGGAAACATGTGTGTGAAGTCAAGTCAACTTACTGGTGAGGTAAGATCTTCAAAGAGATTGGTTTGCCCTTGATGTCATATTGCCTTGCTACATTTCATCCCTTTGAAGTTTGTGTCACTATGGCAACATGTGTGTGGAGGCAAATCAACTTCATGACAAGGTAAGATCTTCAAGGACATTGGTTTGCCTTTGATGTCATATTGCCTTGCTGCAGTTCATCCCTTTGAAGTTTGTGTCACCATGGCAACATGTGTGTGAAGGCAAGTGAACTTCAAAATGAGGTAAGATCTTCATTGCCTTGCTGCAGTTCATCCCTTTGAAGTTTGTGTCACCATGGCAACATGTGTGTGAAGGCAAGTCAACTTTATGACAAGGTAAGATCTTCATTGAGACTGGTTTGCCTTTGATATCATTCACCAAAACGAAGATAGCCGTACAGTTTCATATTTACATGTGAGCAGACTCTAAATGACTTCAACCTAGGTAACATCTTCCAAGTCAATATATTGCCTTGCTACAGTTCATCCCTTTGAAGTTTGTGTCACCATGGCAACATGTGTGTGAAGGCAAGTCAACTTCCTGGCGAGTTAGGATCTTCAATGAGATTGGTTTGCCTTTGATGTCATATTGCCTTGCTGCAGTTCATCGCTTTGAAGTTTGTGTCACCATGGCAACATGTGTGTGAAGGCAAGTCAACTTCATGACGAGGTAAGATCTTCATTGCCTTGCTGCAGTTCATCCCTTTGAAGTTTGTGTCACCATGGCAACATGTGTGTGAAGGCAAGTCAACTTCATGACGAGGTAAGATCTTCATTGCCTTGCTGCAGTACATCCCTTTGAAGTTTGTGTCACCATGGCAACATGTGTGTGAATGCAAGTCAACTTCATGACAAGGTCAGATCTTCAAGGACATTGGTTTGCCTTTGATGTCATGTTGCCTTGCTGCAGCTCATCCCTTTGAAGTTTGTGTCACCATGGCAACATGTGAGTGACGGCAAGTCAACTTCATGACGAGGTAAGATCTTCATTGCCTTGCTACAGTTCATCCCCTTGAAGTCTGTGTCACTTTGGTAACATGTGACACAAACTTGCTTTGTTGCAGTTCATCCCTTTGAAGTTTTTCTCACCATGGCAACATGTGTGTGTAGGCAAGTCAACTTCATGACAAGGTAAGATCTTCAAGGACATTGGTTTGCCTTTGATGTCTTTTCTCCTTGCTGCAGTTCATCCCTTTGAAGTTTGTGTCACCATGGCAACATGTGTGTTAAGGCAAGTCAACTTCATGCCAACGTAAGATCTTCAAGGAGGTTGGTTTGCCTTTGATGTCATATTGCCTTGCTGCAGTTCATGCCTTTGAAGTTTGTGTCACCATGGCAACATGTGACACAAACTTGCTTTGCTGCAGTTTATCCCCTTGAGGTTTTTGTCACCATGGCAACATGTGTGTGAAGGCAAGTCAACTTCATGACGAGGTAAGATCTTCATTTCCTTGCTGCAGTTCATCCTTTGAAGTTTGTGTCACCATGGCAACATGTGTGTGAAGGCAAGTCAACTTCATGACGAGATAAGATCTTCATTGCCTTGCTGCAGTTGATCCCCTTGAAGTTTGTGTCACTTTGGTAACATGTGACACACACTTCCTTTGTTGCAGTTCATCCCTTTGAAGTTTTTGTCACCATGGAAACATGTTTGTGAAGGCAAGTCAACTTACTGGTGAGGTAAGATCTTCAAAGAGATTGGTTTGCCTTTGATGTCATATTGCCTTGCTGTAGTTCATCCCTTTGAAGTTTTTGTCACCATGGCAACATGTGTGTGAAGGCAAGTCAACTTTATGACAAGGTGAGATCTTCATTGAGACTGGTTTGCCTTTGATGTCATTCACCAAAACGAAGATAGCCGTACAGTTTCATATTTACATGTGAGCAGACTCTAAATGACTTCAACCTAGGTAACATCTTCCAAGTCAATATATTGCCTTGCTGCAGTTCATCCCTTTGAAGTTTGTGTCACCATGGCAACATGTGTGTTAAGGCAAGTCAACTTCATGACAAGGTAAGATCTTGAAGGACATTGGTTTGCCTTTGATGTCATATTGCCATGTGAGCAGGCTCTAAATGACTTATGACTAGGTAAGATCTTCCAAGTTGATATATTGCCTTGCTACAGTTCATCCCTTTGAAGTACATGTCAGCATGGCAACATGTGATTGACGGCAAGTCAATTTCATGGCGAGGTAAGATCTTCAAAGAAATTGGTTTGCCTTTGATGTCATATTGCCTTCCTACAATTCATCATTGGCTTTGAAGTTTGTGTCACTTTGGTAACATGTGACACAAACTTGTTTTGTTGCAGTTCATCCCTTTACAGTTTTTGTCACCATGGCAACATGTGTGTTAAGGGCAGTCAACTTCATGACAAGGTAAGATCTTCAAGGACATTGGTTTGCCTTTGATGTCATATTGCCTTGCTGCAGTTCATCCCTTTGAAGTTTGTGTCATCATGGCAACATGTGTGTGAAGGCAAGTCAACTTCATGACAAGGTAAGATCTTGATTGAGATTGGTTTGCCTTTGATGATTCACCACTACGAAGATAGTGGTACAGTTTCGTAGTTACAAGTGAGCAGACTCTAAATGACTTATAACTAGGTAGCATCTTCCAAGTCAATATATTGCCTTGCTGCAGTTCATCCCTTTGAAGTTTGTGTCACCATGGCAACATGTGAGTGACGGCAAGTCAATTTCATGGCGAAGTAATATCTTTAAAGAGATTGGTTTGCCTTTGATGTCATATTGCCTTCCTACAATTCATCTCTATGAAGTTCGTGTCACTTTGGTAACATGTGACACAAACTTGCTTTGCCGCAGGTCATCCCTTTGAAGTTTTTGTCACCATGGTAACATGTGTTTGAAGGCAAGTGAACTTCATGACAAGGTAAGATCTTCAAGTACATTGGTTTGCCTTTGATGTCTTTTGTCCTTACTGCAGTTCATCCCTTTGAAGTTTGTGTCACCATGGCAACATGTGTGTTAAGGCAAGTCAACTTCATGACAAGGTAAGATCTTCAAGGACATTGGTTTGCCTTTGATGTCATATTGCCTTGCTGAAGTTCATCCTTTTGAAGTTTGTGTCACCATGGCAACATGTGAGTGAAGGCAAGTGAACTTCATGATGAGGTAAGATCTTCATTGCCTTCCTGCAGTTCATTCCTTTGAAGTTTTTGTCACCATGGCAATATGTGTGTGAAGGCAAGTTTCAACTTCCTGGTGAGGTAAGATCTTCAAAGAGATTGGTTTGCCTTTGACGTCATATTGCCTTGCTACATGTGTGTGGAGGCAAATCAACTTCATGACAAGTTAAGATTTTGAAGGACATTGGTTTGCCTTTGATGTAATATTGCCTTGCTGCAGTTCATCCCTTTGAAGTTTTTGTCACTTTGGTAACACGTGACACAAACTTGCTTTGCTGCAGTTCATCCCTTTGAAGTATGTGTCACCATGGCAACATCTGTGTGAAGGCAAGTCAACTTTATGACAAGGTAAGATCTTCATTGAGACTGGTTTGCCCTTGATGTCATTCACCAATATGAAGATAGTGGCACAGTTTCATAGTTACATGTGAGCAGACTCTAAATGACTTATAACTAGGTAACATCTTCCAGGTCAATGTATTGCCTTGCTGCAGTTCATCCCTTTGAAGTTTGTGTCACCATGGCAACATGTGTGTGAAGGCAAGTGAACTTCAAAATGAGGTAAGATCTTCATTGCCTTGCTGCAGTTCATCCCTTTGAAGTTTGTGTCACCATGGCAACATGTGTGTGAAGGCAAGTCAACTTTATGACAAGGTAAGATCTTCATTGAGACTGGTTTGCCTTTGATATCATTCACCAAAACGAAGATAGCCGTACAGTTTCATATTTACATGTGAGCAGACTCTAAATGACTTCAACCTAGGTAACATCTTCCAAGTCAATATATTGCCTTGCTGCAGTTCATCCCTTTGAAGTTTGTGTCACCATGGCAACATGTGTGTGAAGGCAAGTGGTAAATGGTAAATGGCCTTGCTTTTATATAGCGCTTTTCTACCTATTGGTACTCAAAGCGCTTTTACAGTCAGAGACACATCTACCATTCACTCACACAAGCACGCACACATTCACACACCAGTGCCACGCACTGGGAGCAACTGGGGGTTCAGTGTCTTGCTCAAGGACACTTCGACATGTGGCACATTCCGGGGATCGAACCGCTAACCCTCTGGGTCGTGAACAACCCGCTCTACCTACTGAGCCACAGTCGCCCTGGCGAGTTAGGATCTTCAAAGAGATTGGTTTGCCTTTGATGTCATATTGCCTTGCTGCAGTTCATCCTTTTGAAGTTTGTGTCACCATGGCAACATGTGAGTGACGGCAAGTCAACTTCATGGCGAGGTAAGATCTTCAAGGACATTGGTTTGCCTTTGATGTCATATTGCCTTGCTACAGTTCAACCCTTTGAAGTTTGTGTCACTTTGGTAACATGTGTGTGAAGGCAAGTCAACTTCATGACGAGGTAAGATCTTCATTGCCTTGCTGCAGTTCATCCCTTTGAAGTTTGTGTCACCATGGCAACATGTGTGTGAAGGCAAGTCAACTTCATGACAAGGTAAGATCTTCAAAGAGATTGGTTTGCCTTTGATGTCACATTGCCTTGTTACATTTCATGCCTTTGAAGTTCGTGTCACTTTGGTAACATGTGTGTGAAGGCAAATCAACTTCATGACAAGGTAAGATCTTCAAGGACATTGGTTTGCCTTTGATGTCATATTGCCTTGCTGCAGTTCATCCCTTTGAAGTTTGTGTCACCATGGCAACATCTGTCTTAAGGCAAGTCAACTTCATTGTAAGGTAAGATCTTCAAGGACATTGGTTTGCCTTTGATGTCATATTGCCTTGCTGCAGTTAATCCCATTGAAGTTTGTGTCACCATGGCAACATGTTTGTGAAGTCAAGTCAACTTCATGACAAGGTAAGATCTTCATTGAGATTGGTTTGCCTTTGATGTCATTCACCACTACAAAGATGGTGGTACAGTTTCATAGTTTCATGGGAGCAGGCTCTAAATTACTTTTAAATAGGCAACATCGTCCAAGTCAGTATATTGCCGAGGTAAGATCTTCAAAGAGATTGGTTTTCCTTTGATGTCATAATGCCTTGCTGCAGTTCATCCCTTTGAAGTTTGTGTCACCATGGCAACATGTGTGTGAAGGCAAGTCAACTTCATGACGAGGTAAGATCTTCATTGCCTTGCTGCAGTTCATCCCTTTGAAGTTTGTGTCACCATGGCAACATGTGTGTGAAGGCAAGTCAACTTCCTGGCGAGGTAGGATCTTCAAAGAGATTGGTTTGCCTTTGATGTCATATTGCCTTGCTGCAGTTCATCCTTTTGAAGTTTTTCTCACCATGGCAACATGTGTGTGTAGGCAAGTCAACTTCATGACAAGGTAAGATCTTCAAGGACATTGGTTTGCCTTTGATGTCTTTTCTCCTTGCTGCAGTTCATCCCTTTGAAGTTTGTGTCACCATGGCAACATGTGACACAAACTTGATTTTCTGCAGTTCATCCCTTTGACGTTTTTGTCACCATGGCAACTTGTGTGTGAAGGCAAGTCGACTTCATGACGAAGTAAGATCTTCATTGCCTTGCTGCACTTGATCCCCTTGAAGTTTGTGTCACTTTGGTAACATGTGACACAAACTTCCTTTGTTGCAGTTCATACCTTTGAAGTTTTTGTCACCATGGCAACATGTGTGTGAAGGCAAGTCAACTTTATGACAAGGTAAGATCTTCATTGAGACTGGTTTGCCTTTGATGTCATTCACCAATACGAAGATAGCCGTACAGTTTCATATTTACATGTGAGCAGACTCTAAATGACTTCTACCTAGGTAACATCTTCCAAGTCAATATATTGCCTTGCTGCAGTTCATCCCTTTTAAGTTTGTGTCACCATGGCAACATGTGACACAAACTTGCTTTTCTGCAGTTCATCCCTTTGAGGTTTTTGTCACCATGGCAACATGTGTGTGAAGGTAAGTCAACTTCATGACAAGGTATGATCTTTAAGGACATTGGTTTGCCTTTGATGTCATATTGCCTTGCTGCAGTTCCTCATTTTGAAATTTGTGACACCATGGCAACATGTGTGTTAAGGCAAGTCAACTTCATGACAAGGTAAGATCTTGAAGGACATTGGTTTGCCTTTGATGTCATATTGCCATGTGAGCAGGCTCTAAATGACTTATGACTAGGTAAGATCTTCCAAGTCGATATATTGCCTTGCTACAGTACATCCCTTTGAAGTACATGTCAGCATGGCAACATGTTTGTGAAGGCAAGTCAACTTCATGACGAGGTAAGATCTTCACCGAGATTGGTTTGCCTTTGATGTCATTCACCACTACGAAGATAGTGGTACAGTTTCATAGTTACATGTTAGCAGACTCTAAATGACTTAAAAGTAGGTAACATCTTCCAATTCAATATATTGCCTTGCTGGAGTTCATCTTCCAAGTCAATATATTGCCTTGCTGGAGTTCATCCCTTTGAAGTTTTTGTCACCATGGCAACATGTGTGTGCAAGTCAACTTCATGACAAGGTAAGATCTTTAAATACATTGGTTTGCCTTTGATGTCATATTGCCTTGCTGCAGTTCATTCCTTTGAAGTTTTTGTCACCATGGCAACATGTGTGTGAAGGCAAGTCAACTTCATGACAAGGTAAGATCTTCAAGGACATTGGTTTGCCTTTGATGTCATGTTGCCTTGCTGCAGCTCATCCCTTTGAAGTTTGTGTCACCATGGCAACATGTGAGTGACGGCAAGTCAACTTCATGACAATGTAAGATCTTTATTGCCTTGCTGCAGTTGATCCCCTTGAAGTTTGTGTCACTTTGGTAACATGTGACACAAACTTCCTTTGTTGCAGTTCATACCTTTGAAGTTTTTGTCACCATGGCAACATGTGTGTGAAGGCAAGTCAACTTTATGACAAGGTAAGATCTTCATTGAGACTGGTTTGCCTTTGATGTCATTCACCAATACGAAGATAGCCGTACAGTTTCATATTTACATGTGAGCAGACTCTAAATGACTTCTACCTAGCTAACATCTTCCAAGTCAATATATTGCCTTGCTGCAGTTCATCCCTTTTAAGTTTGTGTCACCATGGCAACATGTGTGTGAAGGCAAGTCAACTTCCTGGTGAGGTAGGATCTTCAAAGAGATTGGTTTGCCTTTGATGTCATATTGCCTTGCTGCAGTTCATCCTTTTGAAGTTTGTGTCACCATGGCAACATGTGTGTGAAGGCAAGTCAACTTCATGACGAGGTAAGATCTTCATTGCCTTGCTGCAGTTCATCCCTTTGAAGTTTGTGTCACCATGGCAACATGTGTGTGAAGGCAAGTGAACTTCATGACGAGGTAAGATCTTCATTGCCTTGCTGCAGTTCATCCCTTTGAAGTTTCTGTCACCATGGCAACATGTGTGTTAAGGCAAGTCAACTTCATGACAAGGTAAGCTCTTCAAGGACATTGGTTTGCCTTTGATGTCATATTGCCTTGCTGCAGTTCATGCCTTTGAAGTTTGTGTCACCATGGCAACATGTGTGTGAAGGCAAGTCAACTTTATGACAAGGTAAGATCTTCATTGAGACTGGTTTGCCTTTGATGTCATTCACCAATACGAAGATAGCCGTACAGTTTCATATTTACATGTGAGCAGACTCTAAATGATTTCTACCTAGGTAACATCTTCCAAGTCAATATATTGCCTTGCTGCAGTTCATCCCTTTTAAGTTTCTGTCACCATGGCAACATGTGTGTGAAGGCAAGTCAACTTCCTGGCGAGGTAGGATCTTCAAAGAGATTGGTTTGCCTTTGATGTCATATTGCCTTGCTGCAGTTCATCCTTTTGAAGTTTGTGTCACCATGGCAACATGTGTGTAAAGGCAAGTCAACTTCATGACGAGGTAAGATCTTCATTGCCTTGCTGCAGTTCATCCCTTTGAAGTTTGTGTCACCATGGCAACATGTGTGTGAAGGCAAGTGAACTTCATGACGAGGTAAGATCTTCATTGCCTTGCTGCAGTTCATCCCTTTGAAGTTTGTGTCACCATGGCAACATGTGTGTGAATGCAAGTCAACTTCATGACAAGGTAAGATCTTCAAGGACATTGGTTTGCCTTTGATGTCATATTGCCTTGTTGCAGTTCATCCCTTTGAAGTTTGTGTCACCATGGCAACATGTGTGTGAAGGCAAGTGAACTTCATGATGAGGTAAGATCTTCATTGCCTTCCTGCACTTCATTCCTTTGAAGTTTTTGTCACCATGGCAACATGTGTGTGAAGGCAAGTCAACTTCATGACAATGTAAGATCTTCAAGGACATTGGTTTGCCTTTGATGTCATATTGCCTTGCTGTAGTTCATCCCTTTGAAGTTTGTGTCACCATGGCAACATGTGTGTGAAGGCAAGTCAACTTCATGATGAGGTAAGATCTTCATTGCCTTGCTGCAGTTCATCCCTTTGAAGTTTCTGTCACCATGGCAACATGTGTGTGAAGGCAAGTCAACTTTATGACAAGGTAAGATCTTCATTGAGGCTGGTTTGCCTTTGATGTCATTCACCAATACGAAGATAGCCGTACAGTTTCATATTTACATGTGAGGAGACTCTAAATGACTTCTAACTAGGTAACATCTTCCAAGTCAATATATTGCCTTGCTGCAGTTCATCCCTTTGAAGTTTGTGTCACCATGGCAACATGTGTGTGAATGCAAGTCAACTTCATGACTAGGTAAGATCTTCACCGAGATTGGTTTGCCTTTGATGTCATTCACCACTACGAAGATAGTGGTACAGTTTCATAGTTACATGTTAGCAGACTCTAAATGACTTAAAAGTAGGTAACATCTTCCAATTCAATATATTGCCTTGCTGGAGTTCATCTTCCAAGTCAATATATTGCCTTGCTGGAGTTCATCCCTTTGAAGTTTTTGTCACCATGGCAACATGTGTGTGCAAGTCAACTTCATGACAAGGTAAGATCTTTAAATACATTGGTTTGCCTTTGATGTCATATTGCCTTGCTGCAGTTCATTCCTTTGAAGTTTTTGTCACCATGGCAACATGTGTGTGAAGGCAAGTCAACTTCATGACAAGGTAAGATCTTCAAGGACATTGGTTTGCCTTTGATGTCATGTTGCCTTGCTGCAGCTCATCCCTTTGAAGTTTGTGTCACCATGGCAACATGTGAGTGACGGCAAGTCAACTTCATGACAATGTAAGATCTTTATTGCCTTGCTGCAGTTGATCCCCTTGAAGTTTGTGTCACTTTGGTAACATGTGACACAAACTTCCTTTGTTGCAGTTCATACCTTTGAAGTTTTTGTCACCATGGCAACATGTGTGTGAAGGCAAGTCAACTTTATGACAAGGTAAGATCTTCATTGAGACTGGTTTGCCTTTGATGTCATTCACCAATACGAAGATAGCCGTACAGTTTCATATTTACATGTGAGCAGACTCTAAATGACTTCTACCTAGCTAACATCTTCCAAGTCAATATATTGCCTTGCTGCAGTTCATCCCTTTTAAGTTTGTGTCACCATGGCAACATGTGTGTGAAGGCAAGTCAACTTCCTGGTGAGGTAGGATCTTCAAAGAGATTGGTTTGCCTTTGATGTCATATTGCCTTGCTGCAGTTCATCCTTTTGAAGTTTGTGTCACCATGGCAACATGTGTGTGAAGGCAAGTCAACTTCATGACGAGGTAAGATCTTCATTGCCTTGCTGCAGTTCATCCCTTTGAAGTTTGTGTCACCATGGCAACATGTGTGTGAAGGCAAGTCAACTTCATGACAAGGTAAGCTCTTCAAGGACATTGGTTTGCCTTTGATGTCATATTGCCTTGCTGCAGTTCATGCCTTTGAAGTTTGTGTCACCATGGCAACATGTGTGTGAAGGCAAGTCAACTTTATGACAAGGTAAGATCTTCATTGAGACTGGTTTGCCTTTGATGTCATTCACCAATACGAAGATAGCCGTACAGTTTCATATTTACATGTGAGCAGACTCTAAATGATTTCTACCTAGGTAACATCTTCCAAGTCAATATATTGCCTTGCTGCAGTTCATCCCTTTTAAGTTTCTGTCACCATGGCAACATGTGTGTGAAGGCAAGTCAACTTCCTGGCGAGGTAGGATCTTCAAAGAGATTGGTTTGCCTTTGATGTCATATTGCCTTGCTGCAGTTCATCCTTTTGAAGTTTGTGTCACCATGGCAACATGTGTGTAAAGGCAAGTCAACTTCATGACGAGGTAAGATCTTCATTGCCTTGCTGCAGTTCATCCCTTTGAAGTTTGTGTCACCATGGCAACATGTGTGTGAAGGCAAGTGAACTTCATGACGAGGTAAGATCTTCATTGCCTTGCTGCAGTTCATCCCTTTGAAGTTTGTGTCACCATGGCAACATGTGTGTGAATGCAAGTCAACTTCATGACAAGGTAAGATCTTCAAGGACATTGGTTTGCCTTTGATGTCATATTGCCTTGTTGCAGTTCATCCCTTTGAAGTTTGTGTCACCATGGCAACATGTGTGTGAAGGCAAGTGAACTTCATGATGAGGTAAGATCTTCATTGCCTTCCTGCACTTCATTCCTTTGAAGTTTTTGTCACCATGGCAACATGTGTGTGAAGGCAAGTCAACTTCATGACAATGTAAGATCTTCAAGGACATTGGTTTGCCTTTGATGTCATATTGCCTTGCTGTAGTTCATCCCTTTGAAGTTTGTGTCACCATGGCAACATGTGTGTGAAGGCAAGTCAACTTCATGATGAGGTAAGATCTTCATTGCCTTGCTGCAGTTCATCCCTTTGAAGTTTCTGTCACCATGGCAACATGTGTGTGAAGGCAAGTCAACTTTATGACAAGGTAAGATCTTCATTGAGGCTGGTTTGCCTTTGATGTCATTCACCAATACGAAGATAGCCGTACAGTTTCATATTTACATGTGAGGAGACTCTAAATGACTTCTAACTAGGTAACATCTTCCAAGTCAATATATTGCCTTGCTGCAGTTCATCCCTTTGAAGTTTGTGTCACCATGGCAACATGTGTGTGAATGCAAGTCAACTTCATGACTAGGTAAGATCTTCAGGCACATTGGTTTGCCTTTGTTGTCATGTTGCCTTGCTGCAGCTCATCCCTTTGAAGTTTGTGTCACCATGGCAATATGTGAGTGACGGCAAGTCATCTTCATGCCGAGGTAAGATCTTCAAGGACATTGGTTTGCCTTTGATGTCTTTTGTCCTTGCTGCAGTTCATCCCTTTGAAGTTTGTGTCACCATGGCAACATGTGTGTGAAGGCAAGTGAACTTCATGACGAGGTAAGATCCTAATTGCCTTGCTGCAGTTCATTCCTTTGAAGTTTTTGTCACCATGGCAACATGTGTGTGAAGGCAAGTCAACTTCATGACAAGGTAAGATCTTCAAGGACATTGGTTTGCCTTTGATGTCATATTGCCTTGCTTCAGTTAATCCCATTGAAGTTTGTGTCAATTCGGTAACATGTGACACAAACTTGCTTTGTTGCAGTTCATCCCTTTGAAGTTTTTGTCACCATGGCAACATGTGTGTTAAGGCAAGTCAACTTCATGACAAGGTAAGATATTTAAGGAGGTTGGTTTGCCTTTGATGTCATATTGCCTTGCTGTAGTTCATCCCTTTGAGGTTTTTTTCACCATGGCAACATGTGTGTGAAGTTAAGTCAACTTCATGACGAGGTAAGATCTTCATTGCCTTGCTGCAGTTCATCCCTTTGAAGTTTGTGTCACCATGGCAACATGTGTGTGAAGGCAAGTCAACTTCATGACGAGATAAGATCTTCATTGCCTTGCTGCAGTTGATCCCCTTGAAGTTTGTGTCACTTTGGTAACATGTGACACAAACTTCCTTTGTTGCAGTTCATACCTTTGAAGTTTTTGTCACCATGGCAACATGTGTGTGAAGGCAAGTCAACTTCATGACAAGGTAAGATCTTCAAGGACATTGGTTTGCCTTTGATGTCATATTGACTTCCTGTAGTTCATCCCTTTGAATTTTGTGTCACTTCGGTAACATATGACATAAACTTGCTTTGTTGCAGTTCATCCCTTTGAAGTTGTTGTCACCATGGAAACATGTGTGTGAAGGCAAGTCAACTTCATGACAAGGTAAGATTTTCATTGAGATTGGTTTGCCTTTGATGATTCACCACTATGAAGATAGTGGTACAGTTTCATAGTTACAAGTGAGCAGACTCTAAATGACTTATAACTAAGTAACATTTTCCAAGTCAATATATTGCCTTGCTGCAGTTCATCCCTTTGACGTTTGTGTCACCATGGCAACATGGGAGTGACGGCAAGTCAAGTTCATGGCGAGGTAAGATCTTTAAGAGATTGGTTTGCCTTTGATGTCATATTGCCTTCCTACAGTTCATCTCTATGAAGTTCGTGTCACTTTGGTAACATGTGACACAAACTTGCTTTGCTGCAGTTCATTCCTTTGAAGTTTTTGTCACCATGGCAACATGTGTGTGAAGGCAAATCAACTTCATGACAAGGTAAGATCTTTAAATACATTGGTTTGCCTTTGATGTCATATTGCCTTGCTGCAGTTCATCCCTTTGAAGTTTTTGTCACCATGGCAACATGTGTGTGAAGGCAAGTCAACTTCATGACAAGGTAAGATCTTTAAGGACATTCGTTTGCCTTTGATGTCATATTGCCTTGCTGCAGTTAATCCCACTGAAGTTTGTGTCACCATGGCAATATGTGTGTGAAGGCAAGTCAACTTACTGGGGAGGTAAGATCTTCAAAGAGATTGATTGCCTTTGAGGTCATATTGCCTTGCTGAAGTTCATCCCTTTGAAGTTTGTGTCACCATGGCAACATGTGAGTGACGGCAAGTCAACTTCATGACGAGGTAAGATCTTCAAGGACATTGGTTTGCCTTTGATGTCTTTTGTCCTTGCTGCAGTTCATCCCTTTGAAGTTTGTGTCACCATGGCAACATGTGTGTGAATGCAAGTCAACTTCATGACAAGGTAAGATCTTCAAGGACATTGGTTTGCCTTTGATGTCATATTGCCTTGCTACAGTTCATCCCCTTGAAGTTTGTGTCACTTTGGTAACATGTGACACAAACTTGCTTTGTTGCAGTTCATCCCTTTGAAGTTTTTCTCACCATGGCAACATGTGTGTGTAGGCAAGTCAACTTCATGACAAGGTAAGATCTTCAAGGACATTGGTTTGCCTTTGATGTCTTTTCTCCTTGCTGCAGTTCATCCCATTGAAGTTTGTTTAACCATGGCAACATGTGTGTGAAGGCAAGTGAACTTCATGACGAGGTAAGATCTTCATTGCCTTGCTGCAGTTCATCCCTTTGAAGTTTGTGTCACCATGGCAACATGTGTCACAAACTTGCTTTGCTGCAGTTCATCCCTTTGAGGTTTTTGTCACCATGGCAACATGTGTGTGAAGGCAAGTCAACTTCATGACGAGGTAAGATCTTCATTGCCTTGCTGCAGTTCATCCCTTTGAAGTTTGTGTCACCATGGCAACATGTGTGTGAAGGCAAGTCAACTTCATGACGAGATAAGATCTTCATTGCCTTGCTGCAGTTGATCCCCTTGAAGTATGTGTCACTTTGGTAACATGTGACACAAACTTCCTTTGTTGCAGTTCATCCCTTTGAAGTTTTTGTCACCATGGAAACATGTGTGTGAAGGCAAGTCAACTTACTGGTGAGGTAAGATCTTCAAAGAGATTGGTTTGCCCTTGATGTCATATTGCCTTGCTACATTTCATCCCTTTGAAGTTTGTGTCACTATGGCAACATGTGTGTGGAGGCAAATCAACTTCATGACAAGGTAAGATCTTCAAGGACATTGGTTTGCCTTTGATGTCATATTGCCTTGCTGCAGTTCATCCCTTTGAAGTTTGTGTCACCATGGCAACATGTGTGTTAAGGCAAGTCAACTTCATGAGAAGGTAAGATCTTCAAGGACATTGGTTTGCTTTGATGTCATATTGCCTTGTTGCAGTTCATCCTTTTGTGTCACCATGGCAACATGTGTGTGAAGGCACGTGAACTTCAAAATGAGGTAAGATCTTCATTGCCTTGCTGCAGTTCATCCCTTTGAAGTTTGTGTCACCATGGCAACATGTGTGTGAAGGCAAGTCAACTTTATGACAAGGTAAGATCTTCATTGAGACTGGTTTGCCTTTGATATCATTCACCAAAACGAAGATAGCCATACAGTTTCATATTTACATGTGAGCAGACTCTAAATGACTTCAACCTAGGTAACATCTTCCAAGTCAATATATTGCCTTGCTGCAGTTCATCCCTTTGAAGTTTGTGTCACCATGGCAACATGTGTGTGAAGGCAAGTGGTAAATGGTAAATGGCCTTGCTTTTATATAGCGCTTTTCTACCTATTGGTACTCAAAGCGCTTTTACAGTCAGAGACACATCTACCCATTCACTCACACAAGCACGCACACATTCACACACCAGTGCCACGCACTGGGAGCAACTGGGGGTTCAGTGTCTTGCTCAAGGACACTTCGACATGTGGCACATTCCGGGGATCGAACCGCTAACCCTCTGGTTCGTGAACAACCCGCTCTACCTACTGAGCCACAGTCGCCCTGGCGAGTTAGGATCTTCAAAGAGATTGGTTTGCCTTTGATGTCATATTGCCTTGCTGCAGTTCATCCCTTTGAAGTTTGTGTCACCATGGCAACATGTGTGTGAAGGCAAGTCAACTTCATGACGAGGTAAGATCTTCATTGCCTTGCTGCAGTTCATCCCTTTGAAGTTTGTGTCACCATGGCAACATGTGTGTGAAGGCAAGTCAACTTCATGACGAGGTAAGATCTTCATTGCCTTGCTGCAGTACATCCCTTTGAAGTTTGTGTCACCATGGCAACATGTGTGTGAATACAAGTCAACTTCATGACAAGGTCAGATCTTCAAGGACATTGGTTTGCCTTTGTTGACATGTTGCCTTGCTGCAGCTCATCCCTTTGAAGTTTGTGTCACCATGGCAACATGTGAGTGACGGCAAGTCAACTTCATGGCGAGGTAAGATCTTCAAGGACATTGGTTTGCCTTTGATATCTTTTGTCCTTGCTGCAGTTCATCCCTTTGAAGTTTGTGTCACCATGGCAACATGTGTGTGAATGCAAGTCAACTTCATGACAAGGTAAGATCTTCAAGGACATTGGTTTGCCTTTGATGTCATATTGCCTTGCTACAGTTCATCCCCTTGAAGTTTGTGTTACTTTGTTAACATGTGACACAAACTTCCTTTGTTGCAGTTCATCCCTTTGAAGTTTGTGTCACCATGGCAACATGTGTGTGAATGCAAGTCAACTTCATGACAAGGTAAGATCTTCAAGGACATTGGTTTGCCTTTGATGTCATATTGCCTTGCTACAGTTCATCCCCTTGAAGTTTGTGTTACTTTGGTAACATGTGACACAAACTTCCTTTGTTGCAGTTCATCCCTTTTAAGTTTTTGTCACCATGGCAACATGTGTGTGAAGGCAAGTCAACTTCATGACGAGGTAAGATCTTCATTGCCTTGCTGCAGTTCATCCCTTTGAAGTTTGTGTCACCATGGCAACATGTGTGTGAAGGCAAGTCAACTTCATGACGAGGTAAGATCTTCATTGCCTTGCTGCAGTACATCCCTTTGAAGTTTGTGTCACCATGGCAACATGTGAGTGACGGCAAGTCAACTTCATGGCGACGTAAGATCTTCAAGGACATTGGTTTGCCTTTGATATCTTTTGTCCTTGCTGCAGTTCATCCCTTTGAAGTTTGTGTCACCATGGCAACATGTGTGTGAATGCAAGTCAACTTCATGACAAGGTAAGATCTTCAAGGACATTGGTTTGCCTTTGATGTCATATTGCCTTGCTACAGTTCATCCCCTTGAAGTTTGTGTTACTTTGTTAACATGTGACACAAACTTCCTTTGTTGCAGTTCATCCCTTTGAAGTTTGTGTCACCATGGCAACATGTGTGTGAATGCAAGTCAACTTCATGACAAGGTAAGATCTTCAAGGACATTGGTTTGCCTTTGATGTCATATTGCCTTGCTACAGTTCATCCCCTTGAAGTTTGTGTTACTTTGGTAACATGTGACACAAACTTCCTTTGTTGCAGTTCATCCCTTTTAAGTTTTTGTCACCATGGCAACATGTGTGTGAAGGCAAGTCAACTTCATGACGAGGTAAGATCTTCATTGCCTTGCTGCAGTTCATCCCTTTGAAGTTTGTGTCACCATGGCAACATGTGTGTGAAGGCAAGTCAACTTCATGACGAGGTAAGATCTTCATTGCCTTGCTGCAGTACATCCCTTTGAAGTTTGTGTCACCATGGCAACATGTGTGTGAATGCAAGCCAACTTCATGACAAGGTCAGATCTTCAAGGACATTGGTTTGCCTTTGTTGTCATGTTGCCTTGCTGCAGCTCATCCCTTTGAAGTTTGTGTCACCATGGCAACATGTGAGTGACGGCAAGTCAACTTCATGGCGAGGTAAGATCTTCAAGGACATTGGTTTGCCTTTGATGTCTTTTGTCCTTGCTGCAGTTCATCCCTTTGAAGTTTGTGTCACCATGGCAACATGTGTGTGAATGCAAGTCAACTTCATGACAAGGTAAGATCTTCAAGGACATTGGTTTGCCTTTGATGTCATATTGCCTTGCTACAGTTCATCCCCTTGAAGTTTGTGTTACTTTGGTAACATGTGACACAAACTTCCTTTGTTGCAGTTCATCCCTTTTAAGTTTTTGTCACCATGGCAACATGTGTGTGAAGGCAAGTCAACTTCATGACAAGGTAAGATCTTCAAGGACATTGGTTTGCCTTTGATGTCATATTGAGTTGCTGCAGTTCAAAGGTTTGAACCACAGCAACGCGATGAAGAACTTACGTCGTCATGAAGTTGACTTGCCTTCACACACATGTTGCCATGGTGACAAACTTCGAAGGGATGAACTGCACCAAGGCAATATATCTTCAAGGACATTGATTTGCCTTTGATGTCATATTGCCTTGCTGTAGTTCATCCCTTTGAAGTTTGTGTCACCATGGCAACATGTGTGTGAAGGCAAGTCAACTTCATGACGAGGTAAGATCTTCATTGCCTTGCTGCAGTTCATCCCTTTGAAGTTTATGTCACCATGGCAACATGTGTGTTAAGGCAAGTCAACTTCATGACAAGGTAAGATCTTCATTGAGACTGGTTTGCCTTTGATGTCATTCACCAATACAAAGATAGCCGTACAGTTTCATATTTACATGTGAGGAGACTCTAAATGACTTCTACCTAGGTAACATCTTCCAAGTCAATATATTGCCTTGCTGTAGTTCATCCCTTTAAAGTTTGTGTCACCATGGCAACATGTGTGTGAAGGCAAGTCAACTTCATGACGAGGTAAGATCTTCATTGCCTTGCTGCAGCTCATCCCTTTGAAGTTTGTGTCACCATGACAACATGTGTGTGAAGGCACGTGAACTTCATGACGAGGTAAGATCTTCATTGCCTTGCTGCAGTTCATCCCTTTGAAGTTTGTGTCACCATGGCAACATGTGAGTGACGGCAAGTCAACTTCATGACAAGGTAAGATCTTCAAGGACATTGGTTTGCCTTTGATGTCATATTGCCTTGCTGCAGTTCATCCCTTTGAGGTTTTTGTCACCATGGCAACATGTGTGTGAAGTTAAGTCAACTTCATGACGAGGTAAGATCTTCATTGCCTTGCTACATTTCATCCCTTTGAAGTTTGTGTCACCATGGAAACATGTGTGTGAAGGCAAGTCAACTTCATGACAAGGTAAGATCTTCATTGAGATTGGTTTGCCTTTGATGATTCACCACTATGAAGATAGTGGTACAGTTTCATAGTTACAAGTGAGCAGACTCTAAATGACTTATAACTAAGTAACATCTTCCAATTCAATATATTGCCTTGCTGCAGTTCATCCCTTTGAAGTTTTTGTCACCATGGAAACATGTGTGTGAAGGCAAGTCAACTTACTGGTGAGGTAAGATCTTCAAAGAGATTGGTTTGCCTTTGATGTCATATTGCCTTGCTGTAGTTCATCCCTTTGAAGTTTGTGTCACTATGGCAACATGTGTGTTAAGGCAAGTCAACTTCATGACAAGGTAAGATCTTCATTGCCTTGCTGCATTTCATCCCTTTGAAGTTTGTGTCACCATGGCAACATGTGTGTTAAGGCAAGTCAACTTCATGACAAGGTAAGATCTTCAAGGACATGGGTTTGCCTTTGATGTCATATTGCCTTGCTACATGTGTGTGGAGGCATATCAACTTCATGACAAGGTAAGATCTTCAAGGACATTGGTTTGCCTTTGATGTCATATTGCCTTGCTGAAGTTCATCCTTTTGAAGTTTGTGTCACAATGGCAACATGTGAGTGAAGGCAAGTGAACTTCATGATGAGGTAAGATCTTCATTGCCTTCCTGCAGTTCATTCCTTTGAAGTTTTTGTCAACATGGCAATATGTGTGTGAAGGCAAGTCAACTTCCTGGTGAGGTAAGATCTTCAAAGAGATTGGTTTGCCTTTGACGTCATATTGCCTTGCTACATGTGTGTGGAGGCAAATCAACTTCATGACAAGGTAAGATTTTCAAGGACATTGGTTTGCCTTTGATGTAATATTGCCTTGCTGCAGTTCATCCCTTTGAAGTTTGTGTCACCATGGCAACATGTGTGTGAAGGCAAGTGAACTTCAAAATGAGGTAAGATCTTCATTGCCTTGCTGCAGTTCATCCCTTTGAAGTTTGTGTCACCATGGCAACATGTGTGTGAAGGCAAGTCAACTTTATGACAAGGTAAGATCTTCATTGAGACTGGTTTGCCTTTGATATCATTCACCAAAACGAAGATAGCCGTACAGTTTCATATTTACATGTGAGCAGACTCTAAATGACTTCAACCTAGGTAACATCTTCCAAGTCAATATATTGCCTTGCTGCAGTTCATCCCTTTGAAGTTTGTGTCACCATGGCAACATGTGTGTGAAGGCAAGTGGTAAATGGTAAATGGCCTTGCTTTTATATAGCGCTTTTCTACCTATTGGTACTCAAAGCGCTTTTACAGTCAGAGACACATCTACCCATTCACTCACACAAGCACGCACACATTCACACACCAGTGCCACGCACTGGGAGCAACTGGGGGTTCAGTGTCTTGCTCAAGGACACTTCGACATGTGGCACATTCCGGGGATCGAACCGCTAACCCTCTGGTTCGTGAACAACCCGCTCTACCTACTGAGCCACAGTCGCCCTGGCGAGTTAGGATCTTCAAAGAGATTGGTTTGCCTTTGATGTCATATTGCCTTGCTGCAGTTCATCCCTTTGAAGTTTGTGTCACCATGGCAACATGTGTGTGAAGGCAAGTCAACTTCATGACGAGGTAAGATCTTCATTGCCTTGCTGCAGTTCATCCCTTTGAAGTTTGTGTCACCATGGCAACATGTGTGTGAAGGCAAGTCAACTTCATGACGAGGTAAGATCTTCATTGCCTTGCTGCAGTACATCCCTTTGAAGTTTGTGTCACCATGGCAACATGTGTGTAAATACAAGCCAACTTCATGACAAGGTCAGATCTTCAAGGACATTGGTTTGCCTTTGTTGTCATGTTGCCTTGCTGCAGCTCATCCCTTTGAAGTTTGTGTCACCATGGCAACATGTGAGTGACGGCAAGTCAACTTCATGGCGAGGTAAGATCTTCAAGGACATTGGTTTGCCTTTGATGTCTTTTGTCCTTGCTGCAGTTCATCCCTTTGAAGTTTGTGTCACCATGGCAACATGTGTGTGAATGCAAGTCAACTTCATGACAAGGTAAGATCTTCAAGGACATTGGTTTGCCTTTGATGTCATATTGCCTTGCTACAGTTCATCCCCTTGAAGTTTGTGTTACTTTGGTAACATGTGACACAAACTTCCTTTGTTGCAGTTCATCCCTTTTAAGTTTTTGTCACCATGGCAACATGTGTGTGAAGGCAAGTCAACTTCATGACAAGGTAAGATCTTCAAGGACATTGGTTTGCCTTTGATGTCATATTGACTTGCTGCAGTTCAAAGGGTTGAACCACAGCAACGCGATGAAGAACTTACGTCGTCATGAAGTTGACTTGCCTTCACACACATGTTGCCATGGTGACAAACTTCGAAGGGATGAACTGCACCAAGGCAATATATCTTCAAGGACATTGATTTGCCTTTGATATCATATTGCCTTGCTGTAGTTCATCCCTTTGAAGTTTGTGTCACCATGGCAACATGTGTGTGAAGGCAAGTCAACTTCATGACGAGGTAAGATCTTCATTGCCTTGCTGCAGCTCATCCCTTTGAAGTTTGTGTCACCATGGCAACATGTGAGTGACGGCAAGTCAACTTCATGGCTTGGTAAGATCTTCAAGGACATTGGTTTGCCTTTGATGTCATATTGCCTTGCTGCAGTTCATCCCTTTGAAGTTTGTGTCACCATGGAAACATGTGTGTGAAGGCAAGTCAACTTCATGACAAGGTAAGATCTTCATTGAGATTGGTTTGCCTTTGATGATTCACCACTATGAAGATAGTGGTACAGTTTCATAGTTACAAGTGAGCAGACTCTAAATGACTTATAACTAAGTAACATCTTCCAATTCAATATATTGCCTTGCTGGAGTTCATCTTCCAAGTCAATATATTGCCTTGCTGGAGTTCATCCCTTTGAAGTTTTTGTCACCATGGCAACATGTGTGTGCAAGTCAACTTCATGACAAGGTAAGATCTTTAAATACATTGGTTTGCCTTTGATGTCATATTGCCTTGCTGCAGTTCATTCCTTTGAAGTTTTTGTCACCATGGAAACATGTGTGTGAAGGCAAGTCAACTTACTGGTGAGGTAAGATCTTCAAAGAGATTGGTTTGCCTTTGATGTCATATTGCCTTGCTGTAGTTCATCCCTTTGAAGTTTGTGTCACTATGGCAACATGTGTGTGAAGGCAAGTGAACTTCATGACGAGGTAAGATCTTCATTGCCTTGCTGCATTTCATCCCTTTGAAGTTTGTGTCACCATGGCAACATGTGTGTGAAGGCAAGTCAACTTCATGACAAGGTAAGATCTTCAAGGACATTGGTTTGCCTTTGATGTCATATTGACTTGCTGCAGTTCATCCCTTTGAATTTTGTGTCACTTCGGTAACATATGACACAAACTTGCTTTGTTGCAGTTCATCCCTTTGAAGTTTTTGTCACCATGGAAACATGTGTGTGAAGGCAAGTCAACTTACTGGTGAGGTAAGATCTTCAAAAAGATTGGTTTGCCTTTGATGTCATATTGCCTTGCTACATTTCATCCCTTTGAAGTTTTTGTCACTATGGCAACATGTGTGTGGAGGAAAATCAACTTCATGACAAGGTAAGATCTTCAAGGACATTGGTTTGCCTTTGATGTCATATTGCCTTGCTGCAGTTCATCCCTTTGAAGTTTGTGTCACCATGGCAACATGTGTGTGAAGGCAAGTGAACTTCAAAATGAGGTAAGATCTTCATTGCCTTGCTGCAGTTCATCCCTTTGAAGTTTGTGTCACCATGGCAACATGTGTGTGAAGGCAAGTCAACTTCATGACGAGGTAAGATCTTCATTGCCTTGCTGCAGTACATCCCTTTGAAGTTTGTGTCACCATGGTAACATGTGAGTGACGGCAAGTCAACTTCATGGCGAGGTAAGATCTTCAAGGACATTGGTTTGCCTTTGATGTCTTTTGTCCTTGCTGCAGTTCATCCCTTTGAAGTTTGTGTCACCATGGCAACATGTGTGTGAATGCAAGTCAACTTCATGACAAGGTAAGATCTTCAAGGACATTGGTTTGCCTTTGATGTCATATTGCCTTGCTACAGTTCATCCCCTTGACGTTTGTGTCACTTTGGTAACATGTGACACAAACTTGCTTTGTTGCAGTTCATCCCTTTGAAGTTTTTCTGACCATGGCAACATGTGTGTGTAGGCAAGTCAACTTCTTCAAGGACATTGGTTTGCCTTTGATGTCTTTTCTCCTTGCTGCAGTTCATCCCTTTGAAGTTTGTGTCACCATGGCAACATGTGACACAAACTTGCTTTGCTGCAGTTCATCCCTTTGAAGTTTGTGTCACCATGGCAACATGTGTGTGAAGGCAAGTCAACTTTATGACAAGGTGAGATCTTCATTGAGACTGGTTTGCCTTTGATGTCATTCACCAATACGAAGATAGCCGTACAGTTTCATATTTACATGTGAGCAGACTCTAAATGACTTCAACCTAGGTAACATCTTCCAAGTCAATATATTGCCTTGCTGCAGTTCATCCCTTTGAAGTTTGTGTCACCATGGCAACATGTGTGTGAAGGCAAGTCAACTTCATGACGAGGTAAGATCTTCATTGCCTTGCTGCAGTTCATCCCTTTGAAGTTTGTGTCACCATGGCAACATGTGTGTGAATGCAAGTCAACTTCATGACAAGGTAAGATCTTCAAGGACATTGGTTTGCCTTTGTTGTCATGTTGCCTTGCTGCAGCTCATCCCTTTGAAGTGTGTGTCACCATGGCAACATGTGAGTGACAGCAAGTCAACTTCATGACGAGGTAAGATCTTCAAGGAAATTGGTTTGCCTTTGATGTCTTTTGTCCTTGCTGCAGTTCATCCCTTTGAAGTTTGTGTCACCATGGCAACATGTGTGTGAATGCAAGTCAACTTCATGACAAGGTAAGATCTTCAAGGAGGTTGGTTTGCCTTTGATGCCATATTGCCTTGCTGCAGTTCATGCCTTTGAAGTTTGTGTCACCATGGCAACATGTGTGTGAAGGCAAGTCAACTTCATGACGAGGTAAGATCTTCATTGCCTTACTGCAGTTCATCCTTTGAAGTTTGTGTCACCATGGCAACATGTGTGTGAAGGCAAGTCAACTTCATGACAAGGTAAGATCTTCAAGGACATTGGTTTGCCTTTGATGTCATATTAACTTGTTGCAGTTCATCCCTTTGAAATTTTTGTCACCATGGAAACATGTGTGTGAAGGCAAGTCAACTTACTGGTGAGGTAAGATCTTCAAAGAGATTGGTTTGCCTTTGATGTCATATTGCCTTGCTGTAGTTCATCCCTTTGAAGTTTGTGTCACCATGGCAACATGTGTGTGAAGGCAAGTCAACTTTATGACAACGTGAGATCTTCATTGAGACTGGTTTGCCTTTGATGTCATTCACCAATACGAAGATAGCCGTACAGTTTCATATTTACATGTGAGCAGACTCTAAATGACTTCAACCTAGGTAACATCTTCCAAGTCAATATATTGCCTTGCTGCAGTTCATCCCTTTGAAGTTTGTGTCACCATGGCAACATGTGTGTGAAGGCAAGTCAACTTCCTGGCGAGTTAGGATCTTCAAAGAGATTGGTTTGCCTTTGATGTCATATTGCCTTGCTGCAGTTCATCGCTTTGAAGTTTGTGTCACCATGGCAACATGTGTGTGAAGGCAAGTCAACTTCATGACGAGGTAAGATCTTCATTGCCTTGCTGCAGTTCATCCCTTTGAAGTTTGTGTCACCATGGCAACATGTGTGTGAAGGCAAGTCAACTTCATGACGAGGTAAGATCTTCATTGCCTTGCTACAGTTCATCCCCTTGAAGTTTGTGTCACTTTGGTAACATGTGACACAAACTTGCTTTGTTGCAGTTCATCCCTTTGAAGTTTTTCTCACCATGGCAACATGTGTGTGTAGGCAAGTCAACTTCATGACAAGGTAAGATCTTCAAGGACATTGGTTTGCCTTTGATGTCTTTTCTCCTTGCTGCAGTTCATCCCTTTGAAGTTTGTGTCACCATGGCAACATGTGTGTGAAGGCAAGTGAACTTCATGACGAGGTAAGATCTTCATTGCCTTGCTGCAGTTCATTCCTTTGAAGTTTGTGTCACCATGGCAACATGTGTGTTAAGGCAAGTCAACTTCATGCCAAGGTAAGATCTTCAAGGTTGGTTTGCCTTTGATGTCATATTGCCTTGCTGCAGTTCATGCCTTTGAAGTTTGTGTCACCATGGCAACATGTGACACAAACTTGCTTTGCTGCAGTTCATCCCTTTGAGGTTTTTGTCACCATGGCAACATGTGTGTGAAGGCAAGTCAACTTCATGACGAGGTAAGATCTTCATTGCCTTGCTGCAGTTCATCCCTTTGAAGTTTGTGTCACCATGGCAACATGTGTGTGAAGGCAAGTCAACTTCATGACGAGATAAGATCTTCATTGCCTTGCTGCAGTTGATCCCCTTGAAGTTTGCGTCACTTTGGTAACATGTGACACAAACTTCCTTTGTTGCAGTTCATCCCTTTGAAGTTTTTGTCACCATGGCAACATGTGGGTGAAGGCAAGTCAACTTCATGACAAGGTAAGATCTTCAAGGACATTGGTTTGCCTTTGATGTCATATTGACTTGCTGCAGTTCATCCCTTTGAATTTTGTGTCACTTCGGTAACATATGACACAAACTTGCTTTGTTGCAGTTCATCCCATTGAAGTTTTTGTCACCATGGAAACATGTGTGTGAAGGCAAGTCAACTTACTGGTGAGGTAAGATCTTCAAAAAGATTGGTTTGCCTTTGATGTCATATTGCCTTGCTACATTTCATCCCTTTGAAGTTTGTGTCACTATGGCAACATGTGTGTGGAGGAAAATCAACTTCATGACAAGGTAAGATCTTCAAGGACATTGGTTTGCCTTTGATGTCATATTGCCTTGCTGCAGTTCATCCCTTTGAAGTTTGTGTCACCATGGCAACATGTGTGTGAAGGCAAGTGAACTTCAAAATGAGGTAAGATCTTCATTGCCTTGCTGCAGTTCATCCCTTTGAAGTTTGTGTCACCATGGCAACATGTGTGTGAAGGCAAGTCAACTTTATGACAAGGTAAGATCTTCATTGAGACTGGTTTGCCTTTGATATCATTCACCAAAACGAAGATAGCCGTACAGTTTCATATTTACATGTGAGCAGACTCTAAATGACTTCAACCTAGGTAACATCTTCCAAGTCAATATATTGCCTTGCTGCAGTTCATCCCTTTGAAGTTTGTGTCACCATGGCAACATGTGTGTGAAGGCAAGTCAACTTCCTGGCGAGTTAGGATCTTCAAAGAGATTGGTTTGCCTTTGATGTCATATTGCCTTGCTGCAGTTCATCGCTTTGAAGTTTGTGTCACCATGGCAACATGTGTGTGAAGGCAAGTCAACTTCATGACGAGGTAAGATCTTCATTGCCTTGCTGCAGTTCATCCCTTTGAAGTTTGTGTCACCATGGCAACATGTGTGTGAAGGCAAGTTAACTTCATGGCGAGGTAAGATCTTCAAGGACATTGGTTTGCCTTTGATGTCTTTTGTCCTTGCTGCAGTTCATCCCTTTGAAGTTTGTGTCACCATGGCAACATGTGTGTGAATGCAAGTCAACTTCATGACAAGGTAAGATCTTCAAGGACATTGGTTTGCCTTCGATGTCATATTGCCTTGCTACAGTTCATCCCCTTGAAGTTTGTGTCACTTTGGTAACATGTGACACAAACTTGCTTTGTTGCACTTCATCCCTTTGACGTTTTTCTGACCATGGCAACATGTGTGTGTAGGCAAGTCAACTTCATGACAAGGTAAGATCTTCAAGGACATTGGTTTGCCTTTGATGTCTTTTCTCCTTGCTGCAGTTCATCCCTTTGAAGTTTGTGTCACCATGGCAACATGTGACACAAACTTGCTTTGCTGCAGTTCATCCCTTTGAAGTTTTTGTCACCATGGAAACATGTGTGTGAAGTCAAGTCAACTTACTGGTGAGGTAAGATCTTCAAAGAGATTGGTTTGCCCTTGATGTCATATTGCCTTGCTACATTTCATCCCTTTGAAGTTTGTGTCACTATGGCAACATGTGTGTGGAGGCAAATCAACTTCATGACAAGGTAAGATCTTCAAGGACATTGGTTTGCCTTTGATGTCATATTGCCTTGCTGCAGTTCATCCCTTTGAAGTTTGTGTCACCATGGCAACATGTGTGTGAAGGCAAGTCAACTTTATGACAAGGTAAGATCTTCATTGAGACTGGTTTGCCTTTGATATCATTCACCAAAACGAAGATAGCCGTACAGTTTCATATTTACATGTGAGCAGACTCTAAATGACTTCAACCTAGGTAACATCTTCCAAGTCAATATATTGCCTTGCTACAGTTCATCCCTTTGAAGTTTGTGTCACCATGGCAACATGTGTGTGAAGGCAAGTCAACTTCCTGGCGAGTTAGGATCTTCAATGAGATTGGTTTGCCTTTGATGTCATATTGCCTTGCTGCAGTTCATCGCTTTGAAGTTTTTCTCACCATGGCAACATGTGTGTGAAGGCAAGTCAACTTCATGACGAGGTAAGATCTTCATTGCCTTGCTGCAGTTCATCCCTTTGAAGTTTGTGTCACCATGGCAACATGTGTGTGAAGGCAAGTCAACTTCATGACGAGGTAAGATCTTCATTGCCTTGCTGCAGTACATCCCTTTGAAGTTTGTGTCACCATGGCAACATGTGTGTGAATGCAAGTCAACTTCATGACAAGGTCAGATCTTCAAGGACATTGGTTTGCCTTTGATGTCATGTTGCCTTGCTGCAGCTCATCCCTTTGAAGTTTGTGTCACCATGGCAACATGTGAGTGACGGCAAGTCAACTTCATGGCGAGGTAAGATCTTCAAGGACATTGGTTTGCCTTTGATGTCTTTTGTCCTTGCTGCAGTTCATCCCTTTGAAGTTTGTGTCACCATGGCAACATGTGTGTGAATGCAAGTCAACTTCATGACAAGGTAAGATCTTCAAGGACATTGGTTTGCCTTTCATGTCACATTGACTTGCTGCAGTTCATCCCCTTGAAGTTTGTGTCACTTTGGTAACATGTGACACAAACTTGCTTTGTTGCAGTTCATCCCTTTGAAGTTTTTCTCACCATGGCAACATGTGTGTGAAGGCAAGTCAACTTACTGGTGAGGTAAGATCTTCAAAGAGATTGGTTTGCCTTTGATGTCATATTGCCTTGCTGCAGTTCATCCCTTTGAAGTTTGTGTCACCATGGCAACATGTGTGTGAAGGCAAGTGAACTTCATGACGAGGTAAGATCCTAATTGCCTTGCTGCAGTTCATTCCTTTGAAGTTTTTGTCACCATGGCAACATGTGTGTGAAGGCAAGTCAACTTCATGACAAGGTAAGATCTTCAAGGACATTGGTTTGCCTTTGATGTCATATTGCCTTGCTGCAGTTAATCCCATTGAAGTTTGTGTCAATTCGGTAACATGTGACACAAACTTGCTTTGTTGCAGTTCATCCCTTTGAAGTTTGTGTCACCATGGCAACATGTATGTTAAGGCAAGTCAACTTCATGACAAGGTAAGATCTTCAAGGAGGTTGGTTTGCCTTTGATGTCATATTGCCTTGCTGTAGTTCATCCCTTTGAAGTTTGTGTCACCATGGCAACATGTTTGTGAAGGCAAGTCAACTTCATGACGAGGTAAGATCTTCATTGCCTTGCTGCAGTTCATTCCTTTGAAGTTTGTGTCACCATGGCAACATGTGTGTTAAGGCAAGTCAACTTCATGCCAAGGTAAGATCTTCAAGGAGGTTGGTTTGCCTTTGATGTCATATTGCCTTGCTGCAGTTCATCCCTTTGAAGTTTGTGTCACCATGGCAACATGTGACACAAACTTGCTTTGCTGCAGTTCATCCCTTTGAGGTTTTTGTCACCATGGCAACATGTGTGTGAAGTTAAGTCAACTTCATGACGAGGTAAGATCTTCATTGCCTTGCTGCAGTTCATCCCTTTGAAGTTTGTGTAACCATGACAACATGTGTGTGAAGGCACGTGAACTTCATGACGAAGTAAGATCTTCATTGCCTTGCTGCAGTTGATCCCCTTAAAGTTTGTGTCACTTTGGTAACATGTGACACACACTTCCTTTGTTGCAGTTCATCCCTTTGAAGTTTCTGTCACCA
Source organism: Planiliza haematocheilus (assembly GCA_005024645.1). Taxonomy (NCBI): domain Eukaryota; kingdom Metazoa; phylum Chordata; class Actinopteri; order Mugiliformes; family Mugilidae; genus Planiliza; species Planiliza haematocheilus. The sequence continues at coordinate 106,204 of SRSE01000006.1, forward strand.
TGGCAACATGTGTGTGAAGGCAAGTCAACTTACTGGTGAGGTAAGATCTTCAAAGAGATTGGTTTGCCTTTGATGTCATATTGCCTTGCTGTAGTTCATCCCTTTGAAGTTTGTGTCACCATGGCAACATGTGTGTGAATGCAAGTCAACTTTATGACAAGATATGATCTTGAAGGACATTGGTTTGCCTTTGACGTCATATTGCCTTGCTACAGTTCATCCCATTGAAGTTTGTGTCACTTTGGTAACATGTGACACAAACTTGCCTTGTTGCAGTTCATCCCTTTGAAGTTTGTGTCACTTCGCTAACATGTGACACAAACTTGCTTTAATGCAGTTAATCCCATTGAAGTTTGTGTCACCATGGCAACATGTGTGTGAAGTCAAGTCAACTTAATGACAAGGTAAGATCTTCATTGAGATTGGTTTGCCTTTGATGTCATTCACCACTACGAAGATACTGGGACATTTTCATAGTTACATGGGAGCAGGCTCTAAATTACTTTTAACTAGGTAACATCTTCCAAGTCAATATATTGCCTTGCTGCAGTTCATCCCTTTGAAGTTTGTGTCACCATGGCAACATGTGTGTTAAGCCAAGTCAACTTAATGACAAGGTAAGATCTTCAAGGACATTGGTTTGCCTTTGATGTCATATTGACTTCCTGCAGTTCATCCCCTTGAAGTTTGTGTCACTTTGGTAACATGTGACACAAACTTGCTTTGTTGCAGTTCATCCCTTTGAAGTTTTTCTCACCATGGCAACATGTGTGTGTAGGCAAGTCAACTTCATGACAAGGTAAGATCTTCAAGGACATTGGTTTGCCTTTGATGTCTTTTCTCCTTGCTGCAGTTCATCCCTTTGAAGTTTGTGTCACCATGGCAACATGTGTGTGAAGGCAAGTCAACTTCATGACGAGATAAGATCTTCATTGCCTTGCTGCAGTTGATCCCCTTGAAGTTTGCGTCACTTTGGTAACATGTGACACAAACTTCCTTTGTTGCAGTTCATCCCTTTGAAGTTTTTGTCACCATGGCAACATGTGGGTGAAGGCAAGTCAACTTCATGACAAGGTAAGATCTTCAAGGACATTGGTTTGCCTTTGATGTCATATTGACTTGCTGCAGTTCATCCCTTTGAATTTTGTGTCACTTCGGTAACATATGACACAAACTTGCTTTGTTGCAGTTCATCCCATTGAAGTTTTTGTCACCATGGAAACATGTGTGTGAAGGCAAGTCAACTTACTGGTGAGGTAAGATCTTCAAAAAGATTGGTTTGCCTTTGATGTCATATTGCCTTGCTACATTTCATCCCTTTGAAGTTTGTGTCACTATGGCAACATGTGTGTGGAGGAAAATCAACTTCATGACAAGGTAAGATCTTCAAGGACATTGGTTTGCCTTTGATGTCATATTGCCTTGCTGCAGTTCATCCCTTTGAAGTTTGTGTCACCATGGCAACATGTGTGTGAAGGCAAGTGAACTTCAAAATGAGGTAAGATCTTCATTGCCTTGCTGCAGTTCATCCCTTTGAAGTTTGTGTCACCATGGCAACATGTGTGTGAAGGCAAGTCAACTTTATGACAAGGTAAGATCTTCATTGAGACTGGTTTGCCTTTGATATCATTCACCAAAACGAAGATAGCCGTACAGTTTCATATTTACATGTGAGCAGACTCTAAATGACTTCAACCTAGGTAACATCTTCCAAGTCAATATATTGCCTTGCTGCAGTTCATCCCTTTGAAGTTTGTGTCACCATGGCAACATGTGTGTGAAGGCAAGTCAACTTCCTGGCGAGTTAGGATCTTCAAAGAGATTGGTTTGCCTTTGATGTCTTTTGTCCTTGCTGCAGTTCATCCCTTTGAAGTTTGTGTCACCATGGCAACATGTGTGTGAATGCAAGTCAACTTCATGACAAGGTAAGATCTTCAAGGACATTGGTTTGCCTTCGATGTCATATTGCCTTGCTACAGTTCATCCCCTTGAAGTTTGTGTCACTTTGGTAACATGTGACACAAACTTGCTTTGTTGCACTTCATCCCTTTGACGTTTTTCTGACCATGGCAACATGTGTGTGTAGGCAAGTCAACTTCATGACAAGGTAAGATCTTCAAGGACATTGGTTTGCCTTTGATGTCTTTTCTCCTTGCTGCAGTTCATCCCTTTGAAGTTTGTGTCACCATGGCAACATGTGACACAAACTTGCTTTGCTGCAGTTCATCCCTTTGAAGTTTTTGTCACCATGGAAACATGTGTGTGAAGTCAAGTCAACTTACTGGTGAGGTAAGATCTTCAAAGAGATTGGTTTGCCCTTGATGTCATATTGCCTTGCTACATTTCATCCCTTTGAAGTTTGTGTCACTATGGCAACATGTGTGTGGAGGCAAATCAACTTCATGACAAGGTAAGATCTTCAAGGACATTGGTTTGCCTTTGATGTCATATTGCCTTGCTGCAGTTCATCCCTTTGAAGTTTGTGTCACCATGGCAACATGTGTGTGAAGGCAAGTCAACTTTATGACAAGGTAAGATCTTCATTGAGACTGGTTTGCCTTTGATATCATTCACCAAAACGAAGATAGCCGTACAGTTTCATATTTACATGTGAGCAGACTCTAAATGACTTCAACCTAGGTAACATCTTCCAAGTCAATATATTGCCTTGCTACAGTTCATCCCTTTGAAGTTTGTGTCACCATGGCAACATGTGTGTGAAGGCAAGTCAACTTCCTGGCGAGTTAGGATCTTCAATGAGATTGGTTTGCCTTTGATGTCATATTGCCTTGCTGCAGTTCATCGCTTTGAAGTTTTTCTCACCATGGCAACATGTGTGTGAAGGCAAGTCAACTTCATGACGAGGTAAGATCTTCATTGCCTTGCTGCAGTTCATCCCTTTGAAGTTTGTGTCACCATGGCAACATGTGTGTGAAGGCAAGTCAACTTCATGACGAGGTAAGATCTTCATTGCCTTGCTGCAGTACATCCCTTTGAAGTTTGTGTCACCATGGCAACATGTGTGTGAATGCAAGTCAACTTCATGACAAGGTCAGATCTTCAAGGACATTGGTTTGCCTTTGATGTCATGTTGCCTTGCTGCAGCTCATCCCTTTGAAGTTTGTGTCACCATGGCAACATGTGAGTGACGGCAAGTCAACTTCATGGCGAGGTAAGATCTTCAAGGACATTGGTTTGCCTTTGATGTCTTTTGTCCTTGCTGCAGTTCATCCCTTTGAAGTTTGTGTCACCATGGCAACATGTGTGTGAATGCAAGTCAACTTCATGACAAGGTAAGATCTTCAAGGACATTGGTTTGCCTTTCATGTCACATTGACTTGCTGCAGTTCATCCCCTTGAAGTTTGTGTCACTTTGGTAACATGTGACACAAACTTGCTTTGTTGCAGTTCATCCCTTTGAAGTTTTTCTCACCATGGCAACATGTGTGTGAAGGCAAGTCAACTTACTGGTGAGGTAAGATCTTCAAAGAGATTGGTTTGCCTTTGATGTCATATTGCCTTGCTGCAGTTCATCCCTTTGAAGTTTGTGTCACCATGGCAACATGTGTGTGAAGGCAAGTGAACTTCATGACGAGGTAAGATCCTAATTGCCTTGCTGCAGTTCATTCCTTTGAAGTTTTTGTCACCATGGCAACATGTGTGTGAAGGCAAGTCAACTTCATGACAAGGTAAGATCTTCAAGGACATTGGTTTGCCTTTGATGTCATATTGCCTTGCTGCAGTTCATCCCTTTGAAGTTTGTGTCACCATGGCAACATGTTTGTGAAGGCAAGTCAACTTCATGACGAGGTAAGATCTTCATTGCCTTGCTGCAGTTCATTCCTTTGAAGTTTGTGTCACCATGGCAACATGTGTGTTAAGGCAAGTCAACTTCATGCCAAGGTAAGATCTTCAAGGAGGTTGGTTTGCCTTTGATGTCATATTGCCTTGCTGCAGTTCATCCCTTTGAAGTTTGTGTCACCATGGCAACATGTGACACAAACTTGCTTTGCTGCAGTTCATCCCTTTGAGGTTTTTGTCACCATGGCAACATGTGTGTGAAGTTAAGTCAACTTCATGACGAGGTAAGATCTTCATTGCCTTGCTGCAGTTCATCCCTTTGAAGTTTGTGTAACCATGACAACATGTGTGTGAAGGCACGTGAACTTCATGACGAAGTAAGATCTTCATTGCCTTGCTGCAGTTGATCCCCTTAAAGTTTGTGTCACTTTGGTAACATGTGACACACACTTCCTTTGTTGCAGTTCATCCCTTTGAAGTTTCTGTCACCATGGCAACATGTGTGTGAAGGCAAGTCAACTTACTGGTGAGGTAAGATCTTCAAAGAGATTGGTTTGCCTTTGATGTCATATTGCCTTGCTGTAGTTCATCCCTTTGAAGTTTGTGTCACCATGGCAACATGTGTGTGAATGCAAGTCAACTTCATGACAAGATATGATCTTGAAGGACATTGGTTTGCCTTTGACGTCATATTGCCTTGCTACAGTTCATCCCATTGAAGTTTGTGTCACTTTGGTAACATGTGACACAAACTTGCCTTGTTGCAGTTCATCCCATTGAAGTTTGTGTCACTTTGGTAACATGTGACACAAACTTGCCTTGTTGCAGTTCATCCCTTTGAAGTTTGTGTCACTTCGCTAACATGTGACACAAACTTGCTTTAATGCAGTTAATCCCATTGAAGTTTGTGTCACCATGGCAACATGTGTGTGAAGTCAAGTCAACTTAATGACAAGGTAAGATCTTCATTGAGATTGGTTTGCCTTTGATGTCATTCACCACTACGAAGATACTGGGACATTTTCATAGTTACATGGGAGCAGGCTCTAAATTACTTTTAACTAGGTAACATCTTCCAAGTCAATATATTGCCTTGCTGCAGTTCATCCCTTTGAAGTTTGTGTCACCATGGCAACATGTGTGTTAAGCCAAGTCAACTTAATGACAAGGTAAGATCTTCAAGGACATTGGTTTGCCTTTGATGTCATATTGACTTCCTGCAGTTCATCCCCTTGAAGTTTGTGTCACTTTGGTAACATGTGACACAAACTTGCTTTGTTGCAGTTCATCCCTTTGAAGTTTTTCTCACCATGGCAACATGTGTGTGTAGGCAAGTCAACTTCATGACAAGGTAAGATCTTCAAGGACATTGGTTTGCCTTTGATGTCTTTTCTCCTTGCTGCAGTTCATCCCTTTGAAGTTTGTGTCACCATGGCAACATGTGTGTGAAGGCAAGTGAACTTCATGACGAGGTAAGATCTTCATTGCCTTGCTGCAGTTCATTCCTTTGAAGTTTGTGTCACCATGGCAACATGTGTGTTAAGGCAAGTCAACTTCATGCCAAGGTAAGATCTTCAAGGAGGTTGGTTTGCCTTTGATGTCATATTGCCTTGCTGCAGTTCATGCCTTTGAAGTTTGTGTCACCATGGCAACATGTGACACAAACTTGCTTTGCTGCAGTTCATCCCTTTGAGGTTTTTGTCACCATGGCAACATGTGTGTGAAGGCAAGTCAACTTCATGACGAGGTAAGATCTTCATTGCCTTGCTGCAGTTCATCCCTTTGAAGTTTGTGTCACCATGGCAACATGTGTGTGAAGGCAAGTCAACTTCATGACGAGATAAGATCTTCATTGCCTTGCTGCAGTTGATCCCCTTGAAGTTTGTGTCACTTTGGTAACATGTGACACAAACTTCCTTTGTTGCAGTTCATCCCTTTGAAGTTTTTGTCACCATGGCAACATGTGGGTGAAGGCAAGTCAACTTCATGACAAGGTAAGATCTTCAAGGACATTGGTTTGCCTTTGATGTCATATTGACTTGCTGCAGTTCATCCCTTTGAATTTTGTGTCACTTCGGTAACATATGACACAAACTTTCTTTGTTGCAGTTCATCCCTTTGAAGTTTTTGTCACCATGGAAACATGTGTGTGAAGGCAAGTCAACTTACTGGTGAGGTAAGATCTTCAAAAAGATTGGTTTACCTTTGATGTCATATTGCCTTGCTACATTTCATCCCTTTGAAGTTTGTGTCACTATGGCAACATGTGTGTGGAGGAAAATCAACTTCATGACAAGGTAAGATCTTCAAGGACATTGGTTTGCCTTTGATGTCATATTGCCTTGCTGCAGTTCATCCCTTTGAAGTTTGTGTCACCATGGCAACATGTGTGTGAAGGCAAGTGAACTTCAAAATGAGGTAAGATCTTCATTGCCTTGCTGCAGTTCATCCCTTTGAAGTTTGTGTCACCATGGCAACATGTGTGTGAAGGCAAGTCAACTTTATGACAAGGTAAGATCTTCATTGAGACTGGTTTGCCTTTGATATCATTCACCAAAACGAAGATAGCCGTACAGTTTCATATTTACATGTGAGCAGACTCTAAATGACTTCAACCTAGGTAACATCTTCCAAGTCAATATATTGCCTTGCTGCAGTTCATCCCTTTGAAGTTTGTGTCACCATGGCAACATGTGTGTGAAGGCAAGTCAACTTCATGATGAGGTAAGATCTTCATTGCCTTGCTGCAGTTCATCCCTTTGAAGTTTCTGTCACCATGGCAACATGTGTGTGAAGGCAAGTCAACTTTATGACAAGGTAAGATCTTCATTGAGACTGGTTTGCCTTTGATGTCATTCACCAATACGAAGATAGCCGTACGGTTTCATATTTACATGTGAGGAGACTCTAAATGACTTCTACCTAGGTAACATCTTCCAAGTCAATATATTGCCTTGCTGCAGTTCATCCCTTTGAAGTTTGTGTCACCATGGCAACATGTGTGTGAAGGCAAGTCAACTTCATGACGAGGTAAGATCTTCATTGCCTTGCTGCAGTTCATCCCTTTGAAGTTTGTGTCACCATGACAACATGTGTGTGAAGGCACGTGAACTTCATGACGAGGTAAGATCTTCATTGCCTTGCTGCAGTTCATCCCTTTGAAGTTTGTGTCACCATGGCAACATGTGTGTGAATGCAAGTCAACTTCATGACAAGGTAAGATCTTCAAGGACATTGGTTTGCCTTTGTTGTCATGTTGCCTTGCTGCAGCTCATCCCTTTGAAGTTTGTGTCACCATGGCAATATGTGAGTGACGGCAAGTCATCTTCATGGCGAGGTAAGATCTTCAAGGACATTGGTTTGCCTTTGATGTCTTTTGTCCTTGCTGCAGTTCATCCCTTTGAAGTTTGTGTCACCATGGGAACATGTGTGTGAAGGCAAGTGAACTTCATGACGAGGTAAGATCTTCATTGCCTTGCTGCAGTTCATCCCTTTGAAGTTTGTGTCAATTCGGTAACATGTGACACAAACTTGCTTTGTTGCAGTTCATCCCTTTGAAGTTTTTGTCACCATGGCAACGTGTGTGTTAAGGCAAGTCAACTTCATGACAAGGTAAGATCTTTAAGGACATTGGTTTGCCTTTGATGTCATATTGCCTTGCTTCAGTTCATCCCTTTGAAGTTTTTGTCACCATGGCAACATGTGTGTGAAGGCAAGTCAACTTCATGACAAGGTAAGATCTTCAAGGACATTGGTTTGCCTTTGATGTCATATTGACTTCCTGTAGTTCAACCCTTTGAATTTTGTGTCACTTCGGTAACATATGACACAAACTTGCTTTGTTGCAGTTCATCCCTTTGAAGTTGTTGTCACCATGGAAACATGTGTGTGAAGGCAAGTCAACTTCATGACAAGGTAAGATTTTCATTGAGATTGGTTTGCCTTTGATGATTCACCACTATGAAGATAGTGGTACAGTTTCATAGTTACAAGTGAGCAGACTCTAAATGACTTATAACTAAGTAACATTTTCCAAGTCCATATATTGCCTTGCTGCAGTTCATCCCTTTGACGTTTGTGTCACCATGGCAACATGGGTGTGACGGCAAGTCAAGTTCATGGCGAGGTAAGATCTTTAAGAGATTGGTTTGCCTTTGATGTCATATTGCCTTCCTACAGTTCATCTCTATGAAGTTCGTGTCACTTTGGTAACATGTGACACAAACTTGCTTTGCTGCAGTTCATTCCTTTGAAGTTTTTGTCACCATGGCAACATGTGTGTGAAGGAAAGTCAACTTCATGGCGAGGTAAGATCTTCAAAGAGATTGGTTTGCCTTGTGTCACTTTCGTAACATGTGTGTGAAGGCAAGTCAACTTCATGACAAGGTAAGATCTTCAAGGACATTGATTTGCATTTGATGTCATATTGCCTTGCTACAGTTCATCCCATTGAAGTTGGTGTCACTTTGATAACATGTGACACAAACTTGCTTTGTTGCAGTTCATCCCTTTGAAGTTTTTGTCACCATAGCAACATGTGTCTGAAGGCAAGTCAACTTCATGACAAGGTAAGATCTTCAAGGACATTGGTTTGCCTTTGATGTCATATTGACTTGCTGCAGTTCATCCCTTTGAAGTTTGTGTCACTTCGGTAACATGTGACACAAACTTGCTTTGTTGCAGTTCATCGCTTTGAAGTTTTTGTCACCATGGAAACATGTGTGTGAAGGCAAGTCAACTTACTGGTGAGGTAAGATCTTCAAAGAGATTGGTTTGCCTTTGATGTCATATTGCCTTGCTGTAGTTCATCCCTTTGAAGTTTGTGTCACCATGGCAACATGTGTGTGAAGGCAAGTCAACTTTATGACAAGGTAAGATCTTCATTGAGACTGGTTTGCCTTTGATGTCATTCACCAATACGAAGATAGCCGTACAGTTTCATATTTACATGTGAGCAGACTCTAAATAACTTCTACCTAGGTAACATCTTCCAAGTCAATATATTGCCTTGCTGCAGTTCATCCCTTTTAAGTTTGTGTCACCATGGCAACATGTGTGTGAAGGCAAGTCAACTTCCTGGCGAGGTAGGATCTTCAAAGAGATTGGTTTGCCTTTGATGTCATATTGCCTTGCTACAGTTCATCCTTTTGAAGTTTGTGTCACCATGGCAACATGTGTGTGAAGGCAAGTCAACTTCATGACGAGGTAAGATCTTCATTGCCTTGCTGCAGTTCATCCCTTTGAAGTTTGTATCACCATGGCAACATGTGTGTGAAGGCAAGTGAACTTCATGACGAGGTAAGATCTTCATTGCCTTGCTGCAGTTCATCCCTTTGAAGTTTGTGTCACCATGGCAACATGTGTGTGAATGCAAGTCAACTTCATGACAAGGTAAGATCTTCAAGGACATTGGTTTGCCTTTGTTGTCATGTTGCCTTGCTGCAGCTCATCCCTTTGAAGTTTGTGTCACCATGGCAACATGTGAGTGACGGCAAATCAACTTCATGGCGAGGTAAGATCTTCAAAGAGATTGGTTTGCTTTTGATGTCATATTGCCTTGCTACAGTTTAACCCTTTGAAGTTTGTGTCACTTTGGTAACATGTGTGTGAAGGCAAGTCAACTTCATGACGAGGTAAGTTCTTCATTGCCTTGCTGCAGTTCATGCCTTTGCAGTTTGTGTCACCATGGCAACATGTGTGTTAAGCCAAGTCAACTTCATGACAAGGTAAGATCTTCAAGGACATTGGTTTGCCTTTGATGTCATATTGCCTTGTTGCAGTTCATCCCTTTGAAGTTTGTGTCACCATGGCAACATGTGTGTGAAGGGAAGTCAACTTCATGACAAGGTAAGATCTTCAAGGACATTGGTTTGCCTTTGATGTCATATTGCCTTGCTGCAGTTCATCCCTTTGAAGTTTGTGTCACCATGGCAACGTGTGTGTAATGGCAATTCAACTTCATGACGAGGTAAGATCTTGAAGGACATTGGTTTGCCGTTGATGTCATATTGCCTTGCTACAGTTCATCCCATTGCAGTTTGTGTCACTTTGGTAACATGTGACACAAACTTGCTTTGTTGCAGTTCATCCCTTTGAAATTTGTGTCACCATGGCAACGTGTGTGTTAAGGCAAGTCAACTTCATGACAAGGTAAGCTCTTCAAGGACATTGGTTTGCCTTTGATGTCATATTGCCTTGCTGCAGTTCATCCCTTTGAAGTTTGTGTCACCATGGCAACATGTGTTTTAAGCCAAGTCAACTTCATGACAAGGTAAGATCTTCAAGGACATTGGTTTGCCTTTGATGTCATATTGCCTTGTTGCAGTTCATCCCTTTGAAGTTTGTGTCACCATGGCAACATGTGTGTGAATGCAAGTCAACTTCATGACAAGGTCAGATCTTCAAGGACATTGGTTTGCCTTTGTTGTCATGTTGCCTTGCTGCAGCTCATCCCTTTTAAGTTTGTGTCACCATGGCAACATGTGTGTGAAGGCAAGTCAACTTCCTGGCGAGGTAGGATCTTCAAAGAGATTGGTTTGCCTTTGATGTCATATTGCCTTGCTACAGTTCATCCTTTTGAAGTTTGTGTCACCATAGCAACATGTGTCTGAAGGCAAGTCAACTTCATGACAAGGTAAGATCTTCAAGGACATTGGTTTGCCTTTGATGTCATATTGACTTGCTGCAGTTCATCCCTTTGAAGTTTGTGTCACTTCGGTAACATGTGACACAAACTTGCTTTGTTGCAGTTCATCGCTTTGAAGTTTTTGTCACCATGGAAACATGTGTGTGAAGGCAAGTCAACTTACTGGTGAGGTAAGATCTTCAAAGAGATTGGTTTGCCTTTGATGTCATATTGCCTTGCTGTAGTTCATCCCTTTGAAGTTTGTGTCACCATGGCAACATGTGTGTGAAGGCAAGTCAACTTTATGACAAGGTAAGATCTTCATTGAGACTGGTTTGCCTTTGATGTCATTCACCAATACGAAGATAGCCGTACAGTTTCATATTTACATGTGAGCAGACTCTAAATAACTTCTACCTAGGTAACATCTTCCAAGTCAATATATTGCCTTGCTGCAGTTCATCCCTTTTAAGTTTGTGTCACCATGGCAACATGTGTGTGAAGGCAAGTCAACTTCCTGGCGAGGTAGGATCTTCAAAGAGATTGGTTTGCCTTTGATGTCATATTGCCTTGCTACAGTTCATCCTTTTGAAGTTTGTGTCACCATGGCAACATGTGTGTGAAGGCAAGTCAACTTCATGACGAGGTAAGATCTTCATTGCCTTGCTGCAGTTCATCCCTTTGAAGTTTGTATCACCATGGCAACATGTGTGTGAAGGCAAGTGAACTTCATGACGAGGTAAGATCTTCATTGCCTTGCTGCAGTTCATCCCTTTGAAGTTTGTGTCACCATGGCAACATGTGTGTGAATGCAAGTCAACTTCATGACAAGGTAAGATCTTCAAGGACATTGGTTTGCCTTTGTTGTCATGTTGCCTTGCTGCAGCTCATCCCTTTGAAGTTTGTGTCACCATGGCAACATGTGAGTGACGGCAAATCAACTTCATGGCGAGGTAAGATCTTCAAAGAGATTGGTTTGCTTTTGATGTCATATTGCCTTGCTACAGTTTAACCCTTTGAAGTTTGTGTCACTTTGGTAACATGTGTGTGAAGGCAAGTCAACTTCATGACGAGGTAAGTTCTTCATTGCCTTGCTGCAGTTCATGCCTTTGCAGTTTGTGTCACCATGGCAACATGTGTGTTAAGCCAAGTCAACTTCATGACAAGGTAAGATCTTCAAGGACATTGGTTTGCCTTTGATGTCATATTGCCTTGTTGCAGTTCATCCCTTTGAAGTTTGTGTCACCATGGCAACATGTGTGTGAAGGGAAGTCAACTTCATGACAAGGTAAGATCTTCAAGGACATTGGTTTGCCTTTGATGTCATATTGCCTTGCTGCAGTTCATCCCTTTGAAGTTTGTGTCACCATGGCAACGTGTGTGTAATGGCAATTCAACTTCATGACGAGGTAAGATCTTGAAGGACATTGGTTTGCCGTTGATGTCATATTGCCTTGCTACAGTTCATCCCATTGCAGTTTGTGTCACTTTGGTAACATGTGACACAAACTTGCTTTGTTGCAGTTCATCCCTTTGAAATTTGTGTCACCATGGCAACGTGTGTGTTAAGGCAAGTCAACTTCATGACAAGGTAAGCTCTTCAAGGACATTGGTTTGCCTTTGATGTCATATTGCCTTGCTGCAGTTCATCCCTTTGAAGTTTGTGTCACCATGGCAACATGTGTTTTAAGCCAAGTCAACTTCATGACAAGGTAAGATCTTCAAGGACATTGGTTTGCCTTTGATGTCATATTGCCTTGTTGCAGTTCATCCCTTTGAAGTTTGTGTCACCATGGCAACATGTGTGTGAATGCAAGTCAACTTCATGACAAGGTCAGATCTTCAAGGACATTGGTTTGCCTTTGTTGTCATGTTGCCTTGCTGCAGCTCATCCCTTTTAAGTTTGTGTCACCATGGCAACATGTGTGTGAAGGCAAGTCAACTTCCTGGCGAGGTAGGATCTTCAAAGAGATTGGTTTGCCTTTGATGTCATATTGCCTTGCTACAGTTCATCCTTTTGAAGTTTGTGTCACCATGGCAACATGGGTGTGACGGCAAGTCAAGTTCATGGCGAGGTAAGATCTTTAAGAGATTGGTTTGCCTTTGATGTCATATTGCCTTCCTACAGTTCATCTCTATGAAGTTCGTGTCACTTTGGTAACATGTGACACAAACTTGCTTTGCTGCAGTTCATTCCTTTGAAGTTTTTGTCACCATGGCAACATGTGTGTGAAGGAAAGTCAACTTCATGGCGAGGTAAGATCTTCAAAGAGATTGGTTTGCCTTGTGTCACTTTCGTAACATGTGTGTGAAGGCAAGTCAACTTCATGACAAGGTAAGATCTTCAAGGACATTGATTTGCATTTGATGTCATATTGCCTTGCTACAGTTCATCCCATTGAAGTTGGTGTCACTTTGATAACATGTGACACAAACTTGCTTTGTTGCAGTTCATCCCTTTGAAGTTTTTGTCACCATAGCAACATGTGTCTGAAGGCAAGTCAACTTCATGACAAGGTAAGATCTTCAAGGACATTGGTTTGCCTTTGATGTCATATTGACTTGCTGCAGTTCATCCCTTTGAAGTTTGTGTCACTTCGGTAACATGTGACACAAACTTGCTTTGTTGCAGTTCATCGCTTTGAAGTTTTTGTCACCATGGAAACATGTGTGTGAAGGCAAGTCAACTTACTGGTGAGGTAAGATCTTCAAAGAGATTGGTTTGCCTTTGATGTCATATTGCCTTGCTGTAGTTCATCCCTTTGAAGTTTGTGTCACCATGGCAACATGTGTGTGAAGGCAAGTCAACTTTATGACAAGGTAAGATCTTCATTGAGACTGGTTTGCCTTTGATGTCATTCACCAATACGAAGATAGCCGTACAGTTTCATATTTACATGTGAGCAGACTCTAAATAACTTCTACCTAGGTAACATCTTCCAAGTCAATATATTGCCTTGCTGCAGTTCATCCCTTTTAAGTTTGTGTCACCATGGCAACATGTGTGTGAAGGCAAGTCAACTTCCTGGCGAGGTAGGATCTTCAAAGAGATTGGTTTGCCTTTGATGTCATATTGCCTTGCTACAGTTCATCCTTTTGAAGTTTGTGTCACCATGGCAACATGTGTGTGAAGGCAAGTCAACTTCATGACGAGGTAAGATCTTCATTGCCTTGCTGCAGTTCATCCCTTTGAAGTTTGTATCACCATGGCAACATGTGTGTGAAGGCAAGTGAACTTCATGACGAGGTAAGATCTTCATTGCCTTGCTGCAGTTCATCCCTTTGAAGTTTGTGTCACCATGGCAACATGTGTGTGAATGCAAGTCAACTTCATGACAAGGTAAGATCTTCAAGGACATTGGTTTGCCTTTGTTGTCATGTTGCCTTGCTGCAGCTCATCCCTTTGAAGTTTGTGTCACCATGGCAACATGTGAGTGACGGCAAATCAACTTCATGGCGAGGTAAGATCTTCAAAGAGATTGGTTTGCTTTTGATGTCATATTGCCTTGCTACAGTTTAACCCTTTGAAGTTTGTGTCACTTTGGTAACATGTGTGTGAAGGCAAGTCAACTTCATGACGAGGTAAGTTCTTCATTGCCTTGCTGCAGTTCATGCCTTTGCAGTTTGTGTCACCATGGCAACATGTGTGTTAAGCCAAGTCAACTTCATGACAAGGTAAGATCTTCAAGGACATTGGTTTGCCTTTGATGTCATATTGCCTTGTTGCAGTTCATCCCTTTGAAGTTTGTGTCACCATGGCAACATGTGTGTGAAGGGAAGTCAACTTCATGACAAGGTAAGATCTTCAAGGACATTGGTTTGCCTTTGATGTCATATTGCCTTGCTGCAGTTCATCCCTTTGAAGTTTGTGTCACCATGGCAACGTGTGTGTAATGGCAATTCAACTTCATGACGAGGTAAGATCTTGAAGGACATTGGTTTGCCGTTGATGTCATATTGCCTTGCTACAGTTCATCCCATTGCAGTTTGTGTCACTTTGGTAACATGTGACACAAACTTGCTTTGTTGCAGTTCATCCCTTTGAAATTTGTGTCACCATGGCAACGTGTGTGTTAAGGCAAGTCAACTTCATGACAAGGTAAGCTCTTCAAGGACATTGGTTTGCCTTTGATGTCATATTGCCTTGCTGCAGTTCATCCCTTTGAAGTTTGTGTCACCATGGCAACATGTGTTTTAAGCCAATCAACTTCATGACAAGGTAAGATCTTCAAGGACATTGGTTTGCCTTTGATGTCATATTGCCTTGTTGCAGTTCATCCCTTTGAAGTTTGTGTCACCATGGCAACATGTGTGTGAATGCAAGTCAACTTCATGACAAGGTCAGATCTTCAAGGACATTGGTTTGCCTTTGTTGTCATGTTGCCTTGCTGCAGCTCATCCCTTTTAAGTTTGTGTCACCATGGCAACATGTGTGTGAAGGCAAGTCAACTTCCTGGCGAGGTAGGATCTTCAAAGAGATTGGTTTGCCTTTGATGTCATATTGCCTTGCTACAGTTCATCCTTTTGAAGTTTGTGTCACCATGGCAACATGTGTGTGAAGGCAAGTCAACTTCATGACGAGGTAAGATCTTCATTGCCTTGCTGCAGTTCATCCCTTTGAAGTTTGTATCACCATGGCAACATGTGTGTGAAGGCAAGTGAACTTCATGACGAGGTAAGATCTTCATTGCCTTGCTGCAGTTCATCCCTTTGAAGTTTGTGTCACCATGGCAACATGTGTGTGAATGCAAGTCAACTTCATGACAAGGTAAGATCTTCAAGGACATTGGTTTGCCTTTGTTGTCATGTTGCCTTGCTGCAGCTCATCCCTTTGAAGTTTGTGTCACCATGGCAACATGTGAGTGACGGCAAATCAACTTCATGGCGAGGTAAGATCTTCAAAGAGATTGGTTTGCTTTTGATGTCATATTGCCTTGCTACAGTTTAACCCTTTGAAGTTTGTGTCACTTTGGTAACATGTGTGTGAAGGCAAGTCAACTTCATGACGAGGTAAGTTCTTCATTGCCTTGCTGCAGTTCATGCCTTTGCAGTTTGTGTCACCATGGCAACATGTGTGTTAAGCCAAGTCAACTTCATGACAAGGTAAGCTCTTCAAGGACATTGGTTTGCCTTTGATGTCATATTGCCTTGCTGCAGTTCATCCCTTTGAAGTTTGTGTCACCATGGCAACATGTGAGTGACGGCAAGTCAACTTCATGGCGAGGTAAGATCTTCAAGGACATTGGTTTGCCTTTGATGTCTTTTGTCCTTGCTGCAGTTCATCCCCTTGAAGTTTGTGTCACTTTGGTAACATGTGACACAAACTTGCTTTGTTACAGTTCATCCCTTTGAAGTTTTTCTCACCATGGCAACATGTGTGTGAAGGCAAGTCAACTTCATGACAAGGTAAGATCTTCAAGGAGATTGGTTTGCCTTTTATGTCATATTGACTTGCTGCAGTTCATCCCTTTGAATTTTGTGTCACTTCGGTAACATATGACACAAACTTGCTTTGTTGCAGTTCATCCCTTTGAAGTTTTTGTCACCATGGCAACATGTGTGTGAAGGCAAGTCAACTTCATGACGAGGTAAGATCTTCATGGTGATTGGTTTGCCTTTGATGGCATTCACCACTACAAAATTAGTGGTACAGTTTCATAGTTACATGGGAGCAGGCTCTAAATTACTTTTAACTAGATAACATCTTCCAAGTCAATACATTGCCTTGCTGCAGTTCATCCCTTTGAAATTTGTGTCACCATGGCAACATGTGTATTAATGCAAGTCAACTTCATTACGAGGTAAGACCTTAATTGCCTTGCTGCAGTTCATCCCTTTGAAGTTTGTGTCACCATGGCAACATGTGTGTAAAGGCAAGTCAACTTCATGACGAGGTAAGATCTTCACCGAGATTGGTTTGCCTTTGATGTCATTCACCACTACGAAGATAGTGGTACAGTTTCATAGTTACATGTTAGCAGACTCTAAATGACTTAAAAGTAGGTAACATCTTCCAAATCAATATATTGCCTTGCTGCAGTTCATCCCTTTGAAGTTTGTGTCACCATGGCAACATGTGATTGACGGCAAGTCAATTTCATGGCGAGGTAAGATCTTCAAAGAGATTGGTTTGCCTTTGATGTCATATTGCCTTGCTACAGTTCATCCCTTTGAAGTTTGTGTCACTTTGGTAACATGTGACACAAACTTGTTTTGTTGCAGTTCATCCCTTTACAGTTTTTGTCACCATGGCAACATGTGTGTTAAGGGAAGTCAACTTCATGACAAGGTAAGATCTTCAAGGAGGTTGGTTTGCCTTTGATGTCATATTGCCTTGCTGCAGTTCATCCCTTTGAAGTTTGTGTCACCATGGCAACGTGTGTGTAATGGCAATTCAACTTCATGACGAGGTAAGATCTTGAAGGACATTGGTTTGCCGTTGATGTCATATTGCCTTGCTACAGTTCATCCCATTGCAGTTTGTGTCACTTTGGTAACATGTGACACAAACTTGCTTTGTTGCAGTTCATCCCTTTGAAATTTGTGTCACCATGGCAACGTGTGTGTTAAGGCAAGTCAACTTCATGACAAGGTAAGCTCTTCAAGGACATTGGTTTGCCTTTGATGTCATATTGCCTTGCTGCAGTTCATCCCTTTGAAGTTTGTGTCACCATGGCAACATGTGTTTTAAGCCAAGTCAACTTCATGACAAGGTAAGATCTTCAAGGACATTGGTTTGCCTTTGATGTCATATTGCCTTGTTGCAGTTCATCCCTTTGAAGTTTGTGTCACCATGGCAACATGTGTGTGAATGCAAGTCAACTTCATGACAAGGTCAGATCTTCAAGGACATTGGTTTGCCTTTGTTGTCATGTTGCCTTGCTGCAGCTCATCCCTTTGAAGTTTGTGTCACCATGGCAAAATGTGAGTGACGGCAAGTCAACTTCATGGCGAGGTAAGATCTTCAAGGACATTGGTTTGCCTTTGATGTCTTTTGTCCTTGCTGCAGTTCATCCCTTTGAAGTTTGTGTCACCATGGGAACATGTGTGTGAATGCAAGTCAACTTCATGACAAGGTAAGATCCTCAAGGACATTGGTTTGCCTTTGATGTCATATTGACTTGCTACAGTTCATCCCATTGCAGTTTGTGTCACTTTGGTAACATGTGACACAAACTTGCTTTGTTGCAGTTCATCCCTTTGAAATTTGTGTCACCATGGCAACGTGTGTGTTAAGGCAAGTCAACTTCATGACAAGGTAAGCTCTTCAAGGACATTGGTTTGCCTTTGATGTCATATTGCCTTGCTGCAGTTCATCCCTTTGAAGTTTGTGTCACCATGGCAACATGTGTTTTAAGCCAAGTCAACTTCATGACAAGGTAAGATCTTCAAGGACGTTGGTTTGCCTTTGATGTCATATTGCCTTGTTGCAGTTCATCCCTTTGAAGTTTGTGTCACCATGGCAACATGTGTGTGAATGCAAGTCAACTTCATGACAAGGTCAGATCTTCAAGGACATTGGTTTGCCTTTGTTGTCATGTTGCCTTGCTGCAGCTCATCCCTTTGAAGTTTGTGTCACCATGGCAACATGTGAATGACGGCAAGTCAACTTCATGGCGAGGTAAGATCTTCAAGGACATTGGTTTGCCTTTGATGTCTTTTGTCCTTGCTGCAGTTCATCCCCTTGAAGTTTGTGTCACTTTGGTAACATGTGACACAAACTTGCTTTGTTACAGTTCATCCCTTTGAAGTTTTTCTCACCATGGCAACATGTGTGTGAAGGCAAGTCAACTTCATGACAAGGTAAGATCTTCAAGGAGATTGGTTTGCCTTTTATGTCATATTGACTTGCTGCAGTTCATCCCTTTGAATTTTGTGTCACTTCGGTAACATATGACACAAACTTGCTTTGTTGCAGTTCATCCCTTTGAAGTTTTTGTCACCATGGCAACATGTGTGTGAAGGCAAGTCAACTTCATGACGAGGTAAGATCTTCATGGTGATTGGTTTGCCTTTGATGGCATTCACCACTACAAAATTAGTGGTACAGTTTCATAGTTACATGGGAGCAGGCTCTAAATTACTTTTAACTAGATAACATCTTCCAAGTCAATACATTGCCTTGCTGCAGTTCATCCCTTTGAAATTTGTGTCACCATGGCAACATGTGTATTAATGCAAGTCAACTTCATGACAAGGTAAGCTCTTCAAGGACATTGGTTTGCCTTTGATGTCATATTGCCTTGCTGCAGTTCATCCCTTTGAAGTTTGTGTCACCATGGCAACATGTGTGTAAAGGCAAGTCAACTTCATGACGAGGTAAGATCTTCACCGAGATTGGTTTGCCTTTGATGTCATTCACCACTACGAAGATAGTGGTACAGTTTCATAGTTACATGTTAGCAGACTCTAAATGACTTAAAAGTAGGTAACATCTTCCAAGTCAATATATTGCCTTGCTGCAGTTCATCCCTTTGAAGTTTGTGTCACCATGGCAACATGTGATTGACGGCAAGTCAATTTCATGGCGAGGTAAGATCTTCAAAGAGATTGGTTTGCCTTTGATGTCATATTGCCTTGCTACAGTTCATCCCTTTGAAGTTTGTGTCACTTTGGTAACATGTGACACAAACTTGTTTTGTTGCAGTTCATCCCTTTACAGTTTTTGTCACCATGGCAACATGTGTGTTAAGGGAAGTCAACTTCATGACAAGGTAAGATCTTCAAGGAGGTTGGTTTGCCTTTGATGTCATATTGCCTTGCTGCAGTTCATCCCTTTGAAGTTTGTGTCATCATGGCAACATGTGTGTGAAGGCAAGTCAACTTCATGACAAGGTAAGATCTTGATTGAGATTGGTTTGCCTTTGATGATTCACCACTACGAAGATAGTGGTACAGTTTCGTAGTTACAAGTGAGCAGACTCTAAATGACTTATAGTTAGGTAGCATCTTCCAAGTCAATATATTGCCTTGCTGCAGTTCATCCCGTTGAATTTTGTGTCAGCATGGCAACATGTGTGTTAAGGCAAGTCAACTTCATGACAAGGTAAGATCTTCAAGGAGGTTGGTTTGAATTTGATGTCATATTGCCTTGCTGCAGTTCATCCCTTTGAAGTTGGTGTCACCATGGCAACATGTGTGTGAAGGCAAGTCAACTTCATGACAAGGTAAGATCTTCAAGGACATTGGTTTGCCTTTGATGTCTTTTGTCCTTACTGCAGTTCATCCCTTTGAACTTTGTGTCACCATGGCAACATGTGTGTGAAGGCAAGTGAACTTCATGACGAGGTAAGATCTTCATTGCCTTGCTGCATTTCATCCCTTTGAAGTTTGTGTCACCATGGCAACATGTGTGTTAAGGCAAGTCAACTTCATGACAAGGTAAGATCTTCAAGGCCATGGGTTTGCCTTTGATGTCATATTGCCTTGCTACATGTGTGTGGAGGCATATCAACTTCATGACAAGGTAAGATCTTCAAGGACATTGGTTTGCCTTTGATGTCATATTGCCTTGCTGAAGTTCATCCTTTTGAAGTTTGTGTCACCATGGCAACATGTGAGTGAAGGCAAGTGAACTTCATGATGAGGTAAGATCTTCATTGCCTTCCTGCAGTTCATTCCTTTGAAGTTTTTGTCAACATGGCAATATGTGTGTGAAGGCAAGTCAACTTCCTGGTGAGGTAAGATCTTCGGTAACACTTTATAATAACTATCCGCTATAACTAGTTAATAGATCATTAATAAATTGTTAATTCATGAGTTACTAATGACTTGTTGAGTGTTTGTTAACAGTTCGTTAAGAGTTTACAATAACGTCATAGGTAGTTAATAGATCATTAATAAACGGTTAGTTAATGAGTCATAAATGACTTGTTGACTGTATGTTAATGGTTTATAACTATACCTTATAAATTAGTAATAGGTCATGAACAAGCTATTAGTAGATTATTTACTAATGACTTGTTAAGTATCAGTTAATAGTTTATATGTGTTATTGGGACGTTATTCTAAAGTTGCAACTATTCCTCATTTATTTAGTGGTAGTAAATTAGGAATAGTTGCAACTTTAGAATAACGTCCCAATAACATACATTAGCTAATAACTAATATTAACTATTATATTAACTTATACTTTACAGATCAGTTGTTAACGGTTTGTTAACTTTCTATTAATACCAGTCAAATGTTGTAGAACAACAAATGGGTGGAACAAGTTCAAGGTACAGAAATTTGATGTGATATTTAAAATATCAAATTGTACCTCAACCTTGTTCCACCCATAGACTTTTCTGTGTACTGTATTTTACCAAAGAAACACCACAGATGAAGTGTTGAACATTGTGTTTAATGTATAGAAACACACATACTGAAAAACAGCAGTATACAACAGTATACAAACCCAATGAAATTTGGGACTTTTTGTGCTATTCACTGGACAAACAGAATTTCTGACGGACATTTAATGTCCATACATCACAGCAATGTCATGGATTATCCGTCCTAACGGCCCTTTGCGATGCTTACGGCCAAGCCACTCATGCCATTCAATAACTCTGAGATGGTCTACCAGTAACTCCTCTGTACGATTCCCCCTGAGTCTCCACACATTTTCTTTAACCGTTCTCCAGGCCCTCTCTATGTGCTGAGTATGTGCACCTGTTTGGGCATCGACATATGACACACTGTGGTTAACAGTGAAATGGGTGTAACCTAGCTGAGGTAAAGCATTGCGATAAGCCCGCCACTCATCACTTATTATTGTAGATCCCACTTTAACATGGTGAGCAATAAGTGGCACCAGATCTCGCCTTCTTCGTCTCTCGACTAAGCGAAGAACAGGCTTTGCATGTCTTCTCCCTCTGAGGTCCACACCTAGCATCCCAAACACCCACTTCTTCCTCTTCCAGCCACCAGCCATCCGTCCCCGTCCGTACTGTTAAAAACATAAAATATTAAGAACATTTTAAACAAAATGAATAATCTGTCATTCAATGTTAATTTGCATTACCAAATATATATACTATGACAATAGTGCTTGCTGCTTGCCTTTCTTTTGTGTCTGAAGTGGCTCTCATCAACGGTGACAAACTGCTGCTGCCCCCCAATGTACTGGCCTCTTGCTAGCTGATATCTGTCCATTGCAGTAGTGCACACATCTCGCAGCTTTTGAGCCATTTTAGACAGGGTTGCTGAGCTTCGAGAAATGTCATCATTGATCATGTCCACTTGACGTAGACGCAGGCCTTGTGCAAATCTGACAGAACAAGGCAAATAATTATTATACTACAGTTCTTTTGATCTTTTTGGTTTGATAAACAGAGCTGCATCTACTGCACCCCAGGATATGAAAATTGCCCACTACTGTGTAGACAAAAACAGCAATAATGATGGAAATTATGTTTTGTGGTATTTTCTACAGAGCTCTGTTAATACATTTGGGACTAATAATACTGTAGGATGTTTGTAAAATCCTATTTCTAATATTGCCAGAGCCTATAGATTGAGAGCCAATTGTCATTGAGCTTCAAGAGGCAGGGTCAGACACTCATATTTCTGCATACCTAATGCTGACCAACACAGCATCCCATAAGTTACAGCAATTAAACATATTTCCATAATTAAACTATTAGGAATTCAAGCTGTAAATTACACCTTTTAGCAAAATAAATCACAAAAGTGAAATAACTCCAAGCACCTGTTATCATCATGAGTCTAGAGATGCTCCATACATAATAATCACAAGCTTCACTACATAGTCTCCAGTTATTGTTTATGACAACATAGTTATACAGTATTTCTATTGAAATAAACACTTTTCATCATAGACAGAAAGACTAAAATCACAAACCTATGCCATAGCGTACCTGTACACAAAACGCATCCAGGTGAAGAGGGAGACCTTTGAATGGCTAAACATAGATTTGTGTCTAACTGACCTCTTCAGTTTCCTCCCTCTGTGGTTATGGTGTTTGCAAAACCTGAAGATATATACAAATAAATATAAGAATGACACAGGCCAGGGTAGTGGCTAGAGCAGTGATTCTCAAACATTTTCATGTCAACAACCCCCAAATTAATGTGTATTTGGCCATGGACACCATCTGAAAATATTTTGTGCCAGGAACCCCCATAAAATGTGTTTTAATATGTTTCAAAAGCTAACAACGTTTTGACGTGTCGCAATCGTGTAGATTAGTATTAAGTAGTGTAGTGAACATCTAAAAAATAATGCTTACATGAATAAAGATATATTGGGCACTCGTATCAGCTCACAATTAAATAGATTTCATTTTCACTAGAATTCTGGACCAAAATACCGTTGTATGTTGTCATTTCCTGCAATAATAACTTACCATGCGTAGTTGTCCACACAAACTGATTCCTTGAATTTCATCTTGTGTTTGCATTTTTGGCATCTCATCCGTCTTCTTAGAAGCCTTTTCTTCTGCATCCATTTGATTATTTCTCTGTGTTTTCTTTTAGATTTAGTTCTGCCTTCAATAAGCTCTCTTAGCTCAGTGGCTAAACCAGGCATTGTTTGGCTACGATTACAATATGACTTGATTAAGGCCTACCTATTTTCTTATCCTCTGTTCTTTCCACACACATCACACAAACTTCCCGAGTCTCTGACTAGCTCCCGCCAGATTACGTTTGAATTGTATTATAGGTGCTTTGCTGACGAGGGTGAAACAAGCCAATCATAATTGTATTCGCGGGGTGGAGGAGGAGCCATCCGGCCTCCTCCATCATATTGGCTGGTTGTCAACCTGTCAATCACCTCACATCACCACTTTTGAGTGACAATCGGCGATAACCGACGGAAACGCCCATCCTTCACTCGCAAAGCATGTTCATTATTGAACGGCCAGCTAGCATTAGCATTGTTTTCAACAATGATTACACGGTCTACTAAACTGTCCGATAACAGAGTTCCCAGCGGCGATGCGCAAAATACCGACTTAACTGCAGGTACTGTCGGGAGAAAGAGAAAGAAGTCGGGTACTTCCAGTAAAAAGAAAATGGACCATGCTGTGCACATGGACGACCACGGTGACGGTAAGCAAGACTGCATGTTATCTTTTCATTAAAGATGTTTGATCAGGATAGCACGGACTGATAGACTGTACGCCATAATTCAACCAGATTAGTGAAGTGTCCAATGATTCATTTTGTGCGTGTGCGCGCGCGCGCTCGTTGTCTTTTCCTGTTTTTGAAAGCTATTACAGTAAAGTGATGTCATTTTCTGAATTTACCAGACTGGTTTAGCTGGTAAAACTTAGTCTAGAATAACTGGCTGCAAAATAGTCAAACAAGAATCATGATACTGGTGTGATTGTATGCATCAAAAGTTTAATTCAAGGCTTAGGCAAATATCAAGATATATCGTACTGTGACCTCAAAATATCGAGATATTTCAAAAAGGCCATATCGCCCAGCCCTATGTATATATGTATATAATGATAGTCTGTACATATCCATTCATATATTGACTGCTGATGGATGATAGTTGTACAGTTATGTTCACTCATTCAGAGATCCAGTGCAGATATCTAGAGCCAGCTGCTCATTATTTTAGTTTACCTTCACCTGGCTTTTATGATTAAAACTTTTTTTTTTTAATTCTCTATGCTATCATTCCAGATACTGAGGCAGCTGTAGCTCCAACAGCATTTTTACATATTAAGAAGAAGCAGCTTAGCTCCATGAGGCCAAGAAGAAGCAGCACACAGTCACAGAAAAAATCAGTGACCTGACTAAGGAGAGAGACTCCATCTACCAACAGTTGGTCAAAGTAAGTTGTCCCAACAGTTTCTTGCACACCTGACAGTTACACTTAGGTGCTTTGTAAATATATATCAATTGAGTGAAAGAACAATATTTCACGGTGTTACTACCCAAACAATACACATGTACAGTTAATACCTCTAAGATAATATTTGTATCATTGATTGACGGGAGACACATCTGTCCAACTGATGAGATCACGATTTGATTAATCAGTGAACTGAAAGTCTAATAAATGTAAAAGTTGATAAGAATGAATGTGAGTTGACTTGTATCATCATAGTAATGCGTTTGTATTGTATTTCTATTATTTTTGTAGATACTGATGATGCTGGACAACTGACACATCTTCCTCAGCCAACTTGTCTCCTGGTGCATCTTCTTTCTCTTCATCCTCCAGTCCATCCAACTCCTCTTCATCCTCTTTCATCCTCTTCATCCAGCTCCTCATCCTCATCAACTGATTCTTCCGATTCAGACAAGAATCGAAGAAAAGACGCAAGAAGAAAAAGAAGCAACCACACCGCCACAAGAGTCATAAGAAAAGTACAAGAGGAAGAACAAAAGGAACATGGCAAGCAGAGAGGTAAGTGTAAGAGAGGAAGGCAATAAGGCTGCTCCCTCATGTGTGTCAGGCATGTAGATATCACAACATCTGTCTGTGTGTCTGTCTCTCTCTCTGTCTCCGTATCAAGTTTATTTCTAAAATGTACTTCCAGGTGGGTATATTATCTTGGACCCTCCAATTGCTCTGTGCCCATGTAATCTTCATTACTTTTTGCAACCACTTTGCATCTATGTGTGTGTTTCCCTGAGTCGATTCACTACTTGTATGTTATACAAGTGTTTATGCTTTGTGTTATACTTGTATGTTATACTTTAACTTTTACTTTTTCTATCTGTTTCAGCACGTCACCCTGAGGAGGTCATCAAGAGATACAGGAAAGTCCTTAAGGCGTACAAAGAAAGGAAGAAAGCTGAGTGTGGCATAATCGAAAGGTCGGTGTCGACCGAAAACACCATTGTCGCCATGCCCCGATCTGGCTTGTTGTAGCCCCGAAGAAATACAAGGAGTTGCTGGTTGCTCATACACCACAGCAACGACTGCAGGACTTTGCAAAAAAATGTCTAGAAGTGTTGATTAGTTATCCAACCTTTTGAGGGATGTTGAACATCAAAGAAAAGGGGAAACTGATTCCTCTGTCTAAGAACGCTTAGGTGTTGTGTCACTGTGGGATGGTGCCCTAGAGCAGTTCGGTTGGTAGCTCGGGTCTGGTTCGCTAAGTATTGAGGGTCCAAGTTGTGCTAAGACATGTTCATATCAGTAATGCCAATGCCTTGATTTAGATTTATTTTGTTTTCATATCCTGCACAAAAAGTGCCCAAACTTCATGGGTTTGTATACTGTGTATACGGCTGTTTTTCAGTAAGTGGGTTTCTATACATTAAACACAATGTTCAACATGTCATCTGTGGTGTTTCTTTGGTAAAATACAGTACACAGAAAAGTCTATGGGTGGAACAACGTTGAGGTACAAAAATTTGATATTTTAAATATCACATCAAATTTCTGTACCTTGAACTTGTTCCACCCATTGTTGTTCTACAACATTGACTGGTATTAATAGAAAGTTAACAAACCGTTAACAACTGATCTGTAAAGTGTAAGTTAATATAATAGTTAATATTAGTTATTAGCTATGTATGTTATTGGGACGTTATCTAAAGTTGCAACTATTCCTAATTTACTACCACTAAATAAATGAGGAATAGTTGCAACTTTAGAATTAACGTCCCAATAACACATATAAAACTATTAACTGATACTTAACAAGTCATTAGTAAATAATCTACTAATAGCTGTTCATGACCTATTACTAATTTATAAGGTATAGTTATATAACCATTAACTACAGTCAACAAGTCATTTATAACTCATAAACTAACCGTTTATTAATGATCTATTACCTACCTATGACGTTATTGTAACTCTTAACGAACTGTTAACAAACACTCAACAAGTCATTAGTAACTCACGAATTAACAATTTATTAATGATCTATTAACTAGTTATAGCGGATAGTTATTTATAAAGTGTTACCAGATCTTCAAAGAGATTGGTTTGCCTTTGACGTCATATTGCCTTGCTACATGTGTGTGGAGGCAAATCAACTTCATGACAAGGTAAGATTTTCAAGGACATTGGTTTGCCTTTGATGTAATATTGCCTTGCTGCAGTTCATCCCTTTGAAGTTTGTGTCACCATGGCAACATGTGTGTGAAGGCAAGTGAACTTCAAAATGAGGGTAAGATCTTCATTGCCTTGCTGCATTTCATCCCTTTGAAGTTTGTGTCACCATGGCAACATGTGTGTGAAGGCAAGTCAACTTTATGACAAGGTAAGATCTTCATTGAGACTGGTTTGCCTTTGATATCATTCACCAAAACGAAGATAGCCGTTACAGTTTCATATTTACATGTGAGCAGACTCTAAATGACTTCAACCTATGTAACATCTTCCAAGTCAATATATTGCCTTGCTGCAGTTCATCCCTTGAAGTTTGTGTCACCATGGCAACATGTGTGTGAAGGCAAGTCAACTTCATGACAAGGTAAGATCTTCATTGCCTTGCTGCAGTACATCCCTTTGAAGTTTGTGTCACATGGAAACATGTGTGTGAAGGCAAGTCAACTTCATGACGAGGGTAAGATCTTCATTGCCTTGCTGCAGTACATCCCTTTGAAGTTTGTGTCACCATGGCAACATGTGTGTGAATGCAAGTCAACGTCATGACAAGGTCAGATCTTCAAGGACATTGGTTTGCATTTGTTGTCATGTTGCCTTGCTGCAGCTCATCCCTTTGAAGTTTGTGTCACCATGGCAACATGTGAGTGACGGCAAGTCAACTTCATGGCGAGGTAAGATCTTCAAGGACATTGGTTTGCCTTTGATGTCTTTTGTCCTTGCTGCAGTTCATCCCTTTGAAGTTTGTGTCACCATGGCAACGTGTGTGAATGCAAGTCAACTTCATGACAAGGTAAGATCTTCAAGGACATTGGTTTGCCTTTGATGTCATATTGCCTTGCTACAGTTCATCCCCTTGAAGTTTGTGTCACTTTGGTAACATGTGACACAAACTTGCTTTGTTGCAGTTCATCCCTTTGAAGTTTTTCTCACCATGGCAACATGTGTGTGTAGGCAAGTCAACTTCATGACAAGGTAAGATCTTCAAGGACATTGGTTTGCCTTTGATGTCTTTTTCCTTGCTGCAGTTCATCCCTTTGAAGTTTGTGTAACCATGGCAACATGTGTGTGAAGGCAAGTGAACTTCATGACGAGGTAAGATCTTCATTGCCTTGCTGCAGTTCATTCCTTTGAAGTTTGTGTCACCATGGCAACATGTGTGTTAAGGCAAGTCAACTTCATGCCAAGGTAAGATCTTCAAGGAGGTTGGTTTGCCTTTGATGTCATATTGCCTTGCTGCAGTCATGCCTTTGAAGTTTGTGTCACCATGGCAACATGTGACACAAACTTGCTTTGCTGCAGTTTATCCCTTTGAGGTTTTTGTCACCATGGCAACATGTGTGTGAAGGCAAGTCAACTTCATGACGAGATAAGATCTTCATTGCCTTGCTGCAGTTGATCCTCTTGAAGTTTGTGTCACTTTGGTAACATGTGACACAAACTTCCTTTGTTGCAGTTCATCCCTTTTAAGTTTTTGTCACCATGGCAACATGTGTGTGAAGGCAAGTCAACTTCATGACAAGGTAAGATCTTCAAGGACATTGGTTTGCCTTTGATGTCATATTGACTTGCTGCAGTTCATCCCTTTGAATTTTGTGTCACTTCGGTAACATATGACACAACTTGCGTTGTTGAAGTTCATCCCTTTGAAGTTTTTGTCACCATGGAAACGTGTGTGAAGGCAAGTCAACTTACTGGTGAGGTAAGATCTTCAAAGAGATTGGTTTGCCTTTGATGTCATATTGCCTTGCTACATTTCATCCCTTTGAAGTTTGTGTCACTATGGCAACATGTGTGTGGAGGAAAATCAACTTCATGACAAGGTAAGATCTTCAAGGACATTGATTTGCCTTTGATGTCATATTGCCTTGCTGCAGTTCATCCCTTTGAAGTTTTTGTCACCATGGCAACATGTGTGTGAAGGCAAGTCAACTTCATGACAATGTAAGATCTTCAAGGACATTGGTTTGCCTTTGATGTCATATTGCCTTGATGTAGTTCATCCCTTTGAAGTTTCTGTCACCATGGCAACATGTGTGTTAAGGCAAGTCAACTTCATGACAAAGTAAGATCTTCAAGGACATTGGTTTGCCTTTGATGTCATATTGCCTTGCTGCAGTTCATCCCTTTGAAGTTTGTGTCACCATGGCAACATGTGTGTGAAGGCAAGTCAACTTCATGACGAGGTAAGATCTTCATTGCCTTGCTGCAGTTCATCCCTTTGAAGTTTGTGTCACCATGGCAACATGTGTGTGAATGCAAGTCAACTTCATGACAAGGTAAGATCTTCAAGGACATTGGTTTGCCTTTGTTGTCATGTTGCCTTGGTGCAGCTCATCCCTTTGAAGTTTGTGTCACCATGGCAACATGTGAGTGACGGCAAGTCAACTTCATGGCTTGGTAAGATCTTCAAGGACATTGGTTTGCCTTTGATGTCATATTGCCTTGCTGCAGCTCATCCCTTTGAAGTTTGTGTCACCATGGCAACATGTATGTTAAGGCAAGTCAACTTCATGGCAAGGTAAGATCTTCAAGGAGGTTGGTTTGCCTTTGATGTCATATTGCCTTGCTGTAGTTCATCCCTTTGAAGTTTGTGTCACCATGGCAACATGTGTGTGAAGGCAAGTCAACTTCATGACGAGGGTAAGATCTTCATTGCCTTGCTGCAGTTCATTCCTTTGAAGTTGTGTCACCATGGCAACATGTGTGTTAAGGCAAGTCAACTTCATGACAAGGTAAGATCTTTAAGGACATTGGTTTGCCTTTGATGTCATATTGCCTTGCTTCAGTTCATGCCTTTGAAGTTTGTGTCACCATGGCAACATGTGTGTTAAGGCAAGTCAACTTCATGCCAAGGTAAGATCTTCAAGGAGGTTGGTTTGCCTTTGATGTCATATTGCCTTGCTGCAGTTCATCCCTTTGAAGTTTGTGTCACCATGGCAACATGTGACACAAACTTGCTTTGCTGCAGTTCATCCCTTTGAAGTTTGTGTAACCATGACAACATGTGTGTGAAGGCACGTGAACTTCATGACGAAGTAAGATCTTCATTGCGTTGCTGCAGTTGATCCCCTTGAAGTTTGTGTCACTTGGTAACATGTGACACACACTTCCTTTGTTGCAGCTTCATCCCTTTGAAGTTTCTGTCACCATGGAAACATGTGTGTGAAGGCAAGTCAACTTACTGGTGAGGTAAGATCTTCAAAGAGATTGGTTTGCCTTTGATGTCATATTGCCTTGCTGTAGTTCATCCCTTTGAAGTTTGTGTCACCATGGCAACATGTGTGTGAAGGCAAGTCAACTTTATGACAAGGTAAGATCTTCATTGAGACTGGTTTGCCTTTGATGTCATTCACCAATACGAAGATAGCCGTACAGTTTCATATTTACATGTGAGCAGACTCTAAATGATTTCTACCTAGGTAACATCTTCCAAGTCAATATATTGCCTTGCTGCAGTTCATCCCTTTTAAGTTTCTGTCACCATGGCAACATGTGTGTGAAGGCAAGTCAACTTCCTGGCGAGGTAGGATCTTCAAAGAGATTGGTTTGCCTTTGATGTCATATTGCCTTGCTGCAGTTCATCCCTTTGAAGTTTGTGTCACCATGGCAACATGTGTGTGAAGGCAAGTGAACTTCATGACGAGGTAAGATCTTCATTGCCTTGCTGCAGTTCATCCCTTTGAAATTTGTGTCACCATGGCAACATGTGTGTGAATGCAAGTCAACTTCATGACAAGGTAAGATCTTCAAGGACATTGGTTTGCCTTTGATGTCTTTTGTCCTTGCTGCAGTTCATCCCTTTGAAGATTGTGTCACCATGGCAACATGTGTGTGAAGGCAAGTCAACTTCATGACAATGTAAGATCTTCATTGCCTTGCTGCAGTTGATCCCCTTGAAGTTTGTGTCACTTTGGTAACATGTGACACAAACTTCCTTTGTTGCAGTTCATACCTTTGAAGTTTTTGTCACCATGACAACATGTGTGTGAAGGCAAGTCAACTTCATGACAAGGTAAGATCTTCAAGGACATTGCAGTTCATGCCTTTGAAGTTTGTGTCACCATGGCAATATGTGTGTGAAGGCAAGTCAACTTACTGGCGAGGTAAGATCTTCAAAGAGATTGGTTTGCCTTTGATGTCATATTGCCTTGCTACATTTCATCCCTTTGAAGTTTGTGTCACCATGGCAACATGTGTGTGAAGGCAAGTGAACTTCATGATGAAGTAAGATCTTCATTGCCTTGCTGCATTTCATTCCTTTAAAGTTTTTGTCACCATGGCAACATGTGTGTGAAGGCAAGTCAACTTCATGACAATGTAAGATCTTCAAGGACATTGGTTTACCTTTGATGTCATATTGCCTTGCTGCAGCTCATCCCTTTGAAGTTTGTGTCACCATGGCAACATGTGAGTGACGGCAAGTCAACTTCATGGCGAGGTAAGATCTTCAAGGACATTGGTTTGCCTTTGATGTCTTTTGTCCTTGCTGCAGTTCATCCCTTTCAAGTTTGTGTCACCATGGCAACATGTGTGTGAATGCAAGTCAACGTCATGACAAGGTAAGAAGTTCAAGGACATTGGTTGGCCTTTGTTGTCATATTGCCGTCCTACAGCTCATCCCTTTGAAGTTTGTATCACCATGGTAACATGTGAGTGACGGCAAGTCAACTTCATGGCGAGGTAAGATCTTCAAACAGATTGTTTTGCCTTTCATGTCATATTGCCTTGCTACAGTTAAACCCTTTGAAGTTTGTGTCACTTTGGTAACATGTGTGTGAAGGCAAGTCAACTTCATGACGAGGTAAGATCTTCATTGCCTTGCTGCAGTTCATCCCTTTGAAGTTTGTGTCACCATGGCAACATGTGTGTGAAGGCAAGTCAACTTCATGACAAGGTAAGATCTTCATTGAGATTGGTTTGCCTTTGATGTCATTCACCACTACAAAGATGGTGGTACAGTTTCATAGTTTCATGGGAGCAGGCTCTAAATTACTTTTAAATAGGCAACATTTTCCAAGTCAATATATTGCCGAGGTAAGATCTTCAAAGAGATTGGTTTTCCTTTGATGTCATATTGCCTTGCTGCAGTTCATCCCTTTGAAGTTTGTGTCACCATGGCAACACATGTGTGACTGCAAGTCAACGTCATGAAAAGGTAAGATCTTCAAACAGATTGTTTTGCCTTTGATGTCATATTGCCTTGCTACAGTTCAACCCTTTGAAGTTTGTGTCACTTTGGTAACATGTGTGTGAAGGCAAGTCAACTTCATGACAAGGTAAGATCTTCAAGGACATTGGTTTGCCTTTGATGTCATATTGACTTCCTGCAGTTCATCCCTTTGAAGTTCGTGTCACTTCGGTAACATGTGACACAAACTTGCTTTGTTGCAGTTCATCACTTTGAAGTTTTTGTCACCATGGCAACATGTGTGTGGATGCAAGTCAACTTCAAGACAAGGTAAGATCTTTAAGGACATTGGTTTGCCTTTGATGTCTTATTGCCTTGCTGCAGTTCATCCCTTTGAAGTTTGTGTCACCATGGCAACATGTGAGTGAAGGCAAGTCAACTTCATGACAAGGTAAGATCTTCAAGGACATTGGTTTGCCTTTGATGTCATATTGCCTTGCTACAGTTCAACCCTTTGAAGTTTGTGTCACTTTGGTAACATGTGTGTGAAGGCAAGTCAACTTCATGACGAGGTAAGATCTTCATTGCCTTGCTGCAGTTCATCCCTTTGAAGTTTGTGTCACCATGGCAACATGTGTGTGAAGGCAAGTCAACTTCATGACATGGTAAGATCTTCAAGGACATTGGTTTGCCTTTGATGCCATATTGCCGTGCTGCAGTTCATCCCCTTGAAGTTTGTTTCACTTAGGTAACATGTGACATAAACTTGTTTTGTTGCAGTTCATCCCTTTGAAGTTTTTGTCAACATGGCAGCATGTGTGTGAAGGCAAGTCAACTTCATGACAACGTAAGATCTTCAAAGAGATTGGTTTGCCTTTGATGTCACATTGCCTTGTTACATTTCATCCCTTTGAAGTTCGTGTCACTTTGGTAACATGTGTGTGAAGGCAAATCAACTTCATGACAAGGTAAGATCTTCAAGGACATTGGTTTGCCTTTTATGTCATATTGCTTTGCTGCAGTTCATCCGTTTGAAGTTTGTGTCACCATGGCAACATCTGTCTTAAGGCAAGTCAACTTCATTGTAAGGTAAGATCTTCAAGGACATTGGTTTGCCTTTGATGTCATATTGCCTTGCTGCAGTTAATCCCATTGAAGTTTGTGTCACCATGGCAACATGTTTGTGAAGTCAAGTCAACTTCATGACAAGGTAAGATCTTCATTGAGATTGGTTTGCCTTTGATGTCATTCACCACTACAAAGATGGTGGTACAGTTTCATAGTTTCATGGGAGCAGGCTCTAAATTACTTTTAAATAGGCAACATCTTCCAAGTCAATATATTGCCGAGGTAAGATCTTCAAAGAGATTGGTTTTCCTTTGATGTCATATTGCCTTGCTGCAGTTCATCCCTTTGAAGTTTGTGTCACCATGGCAACATGTGTGTGAAGGCAAGTCAACTTCATGACGAGGTAAGATCTTCATTGCCTTGCTGCAGTTCGTCCCTTTGAAGTTTGTGTCACCATGGCAACACATGTGTGACTGCAAGTCAACGTCATGAAAAGGTAAGATCTTCAAGGACATTGGTTTGCCTTGTTGTCATATTGCCTTGCTGCAGCTCATCCCTTTGAAGTTTGTGCCACCATGGCAACATGTGAGTGAAGGCAAGTCAACTTCATGGCGAGGTAAGATCTTCAAACAGATTGTTTTGCCTTTCATGTCATATTGCCTTGCTACAGTTCAACCCTTTGAAGTTTGTGTCACTTTGGTAACATGTGTGTGAAGGCAAGTCAACTTCATGACAAGGTAAGATCTTTAAGGACATTGGTTTGCCTTTGATGTCTTATTGCCTTGCTGCAGTTCATCCCTTTGAAGTTTGTGTCACTTCGCTAACATGTGACACAAACTTGCTTTGTTGCAGTTCATCCCTTTGAAGTTTGTGTCACCATGGCAACATGTGTGTGAAGGCAGGTCAACTTCATGACGAGGTAAGATCTCCATTGCCTTGCTGCAGTTCATCCCTTTGAAGTTTGTCACTACGGCATCATGTGTGTGAAGGCAAATCAACTTCATGACGAGATAAAATCTTCAATTGCCTTGCTGCAGTCATCCCTTTGAAGTTTCCTGTCACCATTGCAACATGTGTGTGAAGGAAAGTCAACTTCATGACGAGGTATAATCTTCATTACCTTGCTGCAGTTCATCCCTTTGAAGTTTGTGTCACCATGGCAACATGTGTGTTAAGGCAAGTCAACTTCATGACAAGGTAAGATCTTCAAGGACATTGGTTTGCCTTTGATGTCATATTGCCTTGTTGCAGTTCATCCTTTTGAAGTTTGTGTCACATGGCAACATGTGTGTTTAAGGCAAGTCAACTTCATGACAAGGTAAGATCTTCAAGGACATTGGTTTGCCTTGATGTCATATTGCCTTGTTGCAGTTCATCCTTTTGAAGTTTGTGTCACCATGGCAACATGTGTGTGAAGGCAAGTCAACTTCATGACGTGGTAAGATCTTCATTGCCTTGCTGCAGTTCATCCCTTTGAAGTTTGTGTCACCATGGCAACATGTGTGTGAATGCAAGTCATCTTCATGACAAGATATGATCTTGAAGGACATTGGTTTGCCTTTGACGTCATATTGCCTTGCTACAGTTCATCCCATTGATGTTTGTGTCACTTTGGTAACATGTGACACAAACTTGCCTTGTTGCAGTTCATCCCATTGAAGTTTGTGTCACTTTGGTAACATGTGACACAAACTTGCCTTGTTGCATTTCATCCGTTTGAAGTTTGTGTCACTTCGCTAACATGTGACACAAACTTGCTTTAATGCAGTTAATCCCATTGAAGTTTGTGTCACCATGGCAACATGTGTGTGAAGTCAAGTCAACTTAATGACAAGGTAAGATCTTCATTGAGATTGGTTTGCCTTTGATGTCATTCACCACTACGAAGATACTGGGACAGTTTCATAGTTACATGGGAGCAGGCTCTAAATTACTTTTAACTAGGTAACATCTTCCAAGTCAATATATTGCCTTGCTGCAGTTCATCCCTTTGAAGTTTGTGTCACCATGGCAACATGTGTGTTAAGCCAAGTCAACTTAATGACAAGGTAAGATCTTCAAGGACATTGGTTTGCCTTTGATGTCATATTGACTTCCTGCAGTTCATCCCCTTGAAGTTTGTGTCACTTTGGTAACATGTGACACAAACTTGCTTTGTTGCAGTTCATCCCTTTGAAGTTTTTCTCACCATGGCAACATGTGTGTGAAGGCAAGTGAACTTCAAAATGAGGTAAGATCTTCATTGCCTTGCTGCAGTTCATCCCTTTGAAGTTTGTGTCACCATGGCAACATGTGTGTGAAGGCAAGTCAACTTTATGACAAGGTAAGATCTTCATTGAGACTGGTTTGCCTTTGATATCATTCACCAAAACGAAGATAGCCGTACAGTTTCATATTTACATGTGAGCAGACTCTAAATGACTTCAACCTAGGAAACATCTTCCAAGTCAATATATTGCCTTGCTGCAGTTCATCCCTTTGAAGTTTGTGTCACCATGGCAACATGTGTGTGAAGGCAAGTCAACTTCCTGGCGAGTTAGGATCTTCAAAGAGATTGGTTTGCCTTTGATGTCATATTGCCTTGCTGCAGTTCATCGCTTTGACGTTTGTTGTCACCATGGCAACATGTGTGTGAAGGCAAGTCAACTTCATGACGAGGTAAGATCTTCATTGCCTTGCTGCAGTACATCCCTTTGAAGTTTGTGTCACCATGGCAAACATGTGTGTGAATGCAAGTCAATTTCATGACAAGGTCAGATCTTCAAGGACATTGGTTTGCCTTTGTTGTCATGTTGCCTTGCTGCAGCTCATCCCTTTGAAGTTTGTGTCACCATGGCAACATGTGAGTGACGGCAAGTCAACTTCATGACAAGGTAAGATCTTCAAGGACATTGGTTTGCCTTTGATGTCTTTTATCCTTGCTGCAGTTCATCCCTTTGAAGTTTGTGTCACCATGGCAACATGTGTGTGAATGCAAGTCAACTTCATGACAAGGTAAGATCTTCAAGGACATTGGTTTGCCATTGATGTCATATTGCCTTGCTACAGTTATTCACCTTGAAGTTTGTGTCACTTTGGTAACATGTGACACAAACTTGCTTTGTTGCAGTTCATCCCTTTGAAGTTTTTCTCACCATGGCAACATGTGTGTGTAGGCAAGTCAACTTCATGACAAGGTAAGATCTTCAAGGACATTGGTTTGCCTTTGTTGTCATGTTGCCTTGCTGCAGCTCATCCCTTTGAAGTTTGTGTCACCATGGCAACATGTGAGTGACGGCAAGTCAACTTCATGACGAGGTCAGATCTTCAAGGACATTGGTTTGCCTTTGATGTCTTTTGTCCTTGCTGCAGTTCATCCCTTTGAAGTTTGTGTCACCATGGCAACATGTGTGTTAAGGCAAGTCAACTTCATGCCAAGGTAAGATCTTCAAGGAGGTTGGTTTGCCTTTGATGTCATATTGCCTTGCTGCAGTTCATGCCTTTGAAGTTTGTGTCACCATGGCAACATGTGACACAAACTTGCTTTGCTGCAGTTTATCCCTTTGAGGTTTTTGTCACCATGGCAACATGTGTGTGAAGGCAAGTCAACTTCATGACGAGGTAAGATCTTCATTGCCTTACTGCAGTTCATCCTTTGAAGTTTGTGTCACCATGGCAACATGTGTGTGAAGGCAAGTCAACTTCATGACAAGGTAAGATCTTCAAGGACATTGGTTTGCCTTTGATGTCATATTAAATTGCTGCAGTTCATCCCTTTGAATTTTGTGTCACTTCGGTAACATATAACACAAACTTGCTTTGTTGCAGTTCATCCCTTTGAAATTTTTGTCACCATGGAAACATGTGTGTGAAGGCAAGTCAACTTACTGGTGAGGTAAGATCTTCAAAGAGATTGGTTTGCCTTGATGTCATATTGCCTTGCTGTAGTTCATCCCTTTGAAGTTTGTGTCACCATGGCAACATGGTGTGTGAAGGCAAGTCAACTTTATGACAACGTGAGATCTTCATTGAGACTGGTTTGCCTTTGATGTCATTCACCAATACGAAGATAGCCGTACAGTTTCATATTTACATGTGAGCAGACTCTAAAATGACTTCTACCTAGGTAACATCTTCCAAGTCAATATATTGCCTTGCTGCAGTTCATCCCTTTGAAGTTTGTGTCACCATGGCAACATGTGTGTGAAGGCAAGTCAACTTCATGGCGAGGTAAGATCTTCAAGGACATTGGTTTGCCTTTGATGTCTTTTGTCCTTGCTGCAGTTCATCCCTTTGAAGTTTGTGTCACCATGGCAACATGTGTGTGAATGCAAGTCAACTTCATGACAAGGTAAGATCTTCAAGGACATGGTTTGCCTTCGATGTCATATTGCCTTGCTACAGTTCATCCCCTTGAAGTTTGTGTCACTTTGGTAACATGTGACACAAACTTGCTTTGTTGCACTTCATCCCTTTGAAGTTTTTCTGACCATGGCAACATGTGTGTGTAGGCAAGTCAACTCATGACAAGGTAAGATCTTCAAGGACATTGGTTTGCCTTTGATGTCTTTTCTCCTTGCTGCAGTTCATCCCTTTGAAGTTTGTGTCACCATGGCAACATGTGACACAAACTTGCTTTGCTGCAGTTCATCCCTTTGAAGTTTGTGTCACCATGGCAACATGTGTGTGAAGGCAAGTCAACTTCATGACGAGATAAGATCTTCATTGCCTTGCTGCAGTTGATCCCCTTGAAGTATGTGTCACTTTGGTAACATGTGACACAAACTTCCTTTGTTGCAGTTCATCCCTTTGAAGTTTTTGTTACCATGGCAACATGTGGGTGAAGTCAAGTCAACTTCATGACAAGGTAAGATCTTCAAGGACATTGGTTTGCCTTTGATGTCATATTGACTTGCTGCAGTTCATCCCTTTGAATTTTGTGTCACTTCGGTAACATATGACACAAACTTGCTTTGTTGCAGTTCATCCCTTTGAAGTTTTTGTCACCATGGAAACATGTGTGTGAAGGCAAGTCAACTTCCTGGCGAGGTAAGATCTTCAAAGAGATTGGTTTGCCTTTGATGTCATATGCCTTGCTGCAGTTCATCGCTTTGAAGTTTGTGTCACCATGGCAACATGTGTGTGAAGGCAAGTCAACTTCATGACGAGGTAAGATCTTCATTGCCTTGCTGCAGTTCATCCCTTTGAAGTTTGTGTCACCATGGCAACATGTGTGTGAAGGCAAGTCAACTTCATGACGAGGTAAGATCTTCATTGCCTTGCTACAGTTCATCCCCTTGAAGTTTGTGTCACTTTGGTAACATGTGACACAAACTTGCTTTGTTGCAGTTCATCCCTTTGAAGTTTTTCTCACCATGGCAACATGTGTGTGTAGGCAAGTCAACTTCATGACAAGGTAAGATCTTCAAGGACATTGGTTTGCCTTTGATGTCTTTTCTCCTTGCTGCAGTTCATCCCTTTGAAGTTTGTGTCACCATGGCAACATGTGTGTGAAGGCAAGTGAACTTTATGACAAGGTGAGATCTTCATTGAGACTGGTTTGCCTTTGATGTCATTCACCAAAACGTAGATAGCCGTACAGTTTCATATTTACATGTGAGCAGACTCTAAATGACTTCAACCTAGGTAACATCTTCCAAGTCAATATATTGCCTTGCTGCAGTTCATCCCTTTGAAGTTTGTGTCACCATGGCAACATGTGTGTGAAGGCAAGTCAACTTCCTGGCGAGTTAGGATCTTCAAAGAGATTGGTTTGCCTTTGATGTCATATTGCCTTGCTGCAGTTCATCGCTTTGAAGTTTGTGTCACCATGGCAACATGTGTTTGAAGGCAAGTCAACTTCATGACGAGGTAAGATCTTCATTGCCTTGCTGCAGTTCATCCCTTTGAAGTTTGTGTCACCATGGCAACATGTGTGTGAAGGCAAGTCAACTTCATGACGAGGTAAGATCTTCATTGCCTTGCTGCAGTTCATCCCTTTGAAGTTTGTGTCACCATGGCAACATGTGTGTGAAGGCAAGTCAACTTCATGCCAAGGTAAGATCTTCAAGGAGGTTGGTTTGCCTTTGATGTCATATTGCCTTGCTGCAGTTCATGCCTTTGAAGTTTGTGTCACCATGGCAACATGTGACACAAACTTGCTTTGCTGCAGTTTATCCCTTTGAGGTTTTTGTCACCATGGCAACATGTGTGTGAAGGCAAGTCAACTTCATGACAAGATAAGATCTTCATTGCCTTGCTGCAGTTGATCCCCTTGAAGTTTGTGTCACTTTGGTAACATGTGACACACACTTCCTTTGTTGCAGTTCATCCCTTTGAAGTTTGTGTCACCATGGCAACATGTGTGTTAAGGCAAGTCAACTTCATGACAAGGTAAGATCTTCAAGGACATTGGTTTGCCTTTGATGTCATATTGCCTTGTTGCAGTTCATCCTTTTGAAGTTTGTGTCACCATGGCAACATGTGTGTGAAGGCAAGTCAACTTCATGACGTGGTAAGATCTTCATTGCCTTGCTGCAGTTCATCCCTTTGAAGTTTGTGTCACCATGGCAACATGTGTGTGAATGCAAGTCATCTTCATGACAAGATATGATCTTGAAGGACATTGGTTTTGCCTTGACAGTCCCATTATGTGTCACTTGCTACCAGTTCATCCCATTGAAGTTTGTGTCACTTTGGTAACATGTGACACAAACTTGCCTTGTTGCATTTCATCCGTTTGAAGTTTGTGTCACTTTGGTAACATGTG